>JABFFG010000194.1:0-121194 GCA_013623685.1 Fusarium transvaalense
ATATAATAAGGTTGGTGATATAATAATACTGTAATAATAAACTCTATATGTAATGCAAATAGTATGAATTAAAGTCTAATTATCTATTAATTTAATTTTAGTTAATATAATACTATACGGTTAGTAAAGCTATATTTTCAGAAGTAACTACTAATAGGTAAGTAACTCCCTCTGGGAAATTTAAGTGCCTAGAGGTATATATATACTATACTTCACCTTATTTACTTTTATACTGTATAATATAATTCGATAATGTAAGCTGAGGTACTGTTATATGTAGTAATGTACTATTATTTAAAGTAGATTTACCCATCAATTTCCGGCGTTCTGGACCTCTGCTTTATACCCTTCGCTATTCGTCTCAAGATAACCATTCTCCAACCTACGAAATGTCTGAACGCTATAATAATAATGACTTCGCCAGGGAGATGTGCGTCGGCTGCACAGCGCATCACTGGGCTGTCGCCTCCCGAGCTTTGGTTTGTATTTTAACCGCAGGACTCTCCGAGCTACTCAGAGGGAGAGATGGATGGTGCGGGTTCTGGTTCTCTCCGGAAGGTGGCTCGAGGCCCGTGCTACCTAGACCACCTTACCAAAGCCAAGTCCCTACTGAGCGAGAGTGGTCACCGAGAATGTCCCATATGGAAAATGATCCCCGGCATAGAACTGTCTCATATCCGATCCCAACTTACAACCAGGGAGAGCTAGACCGTGAAATCTGTGGCTCTTTTCCGCAACCGCAGAGTCCTGCTACAGGAGCCTTTCCGCCGCCCCAGAGCCCTGCTGCAGGCTCCTTTACGCAGGCGCAAAGTCTTGCTTCGGGAGAGCAAGTACGCAGCCCTCCCCCGGTTAGCCCAATTGCACAGTAACTAGCCCTTCAGCTATAGTAAGTGAGCTTCTGTGTCTACTATTTTTCGCGATATATAGTAACGTCGCGCAAGAGTAGGGCTCTAACGATACAAGCTGCAGATCTAACAATGTCAAGTCTCTGGCTTCGGAAGGTGAATCTAAATCGTCTCTTCCACCTCTGGGATTGACGTCTTGCCGCCGTTCTCGTCGCAAGGCCTCATATACGCATGAACTGGTACGAGATAAGGATAGCGATGCAGACAGTTGTTACGACCCAAGATGGGGACGGTATGAAGACGTAACATCACTCATTCCCCACTTCTCTGTCCAGATAGCTCTCTAGCTTTCCATATAACTTGATTACTTAAGAATACGCCTTGACATTATTGGACGTAATTCGCCACCCTACGCTTAGTACCACACCCAGTTGTAACTGGTAACATAAACCAATTAGGTTATGGTTTTCTATAGGATCTTGAGAAATTCAGACGCTCTAGCGCCGGACTAAGGCCCTTGGCGTTCCATTTTTCTAATAATTACTTCTACGTAATTCAGGACTTCTATTACAACGACAACTTAAAGGGGCTTGTGGGACGACTGGCAGTTGCGGGGGAGGTAGATATTTGTTTTATCTCTTCTTGGAGCTTATTTTAACTCTGCAAATAGGCTCTTCTGGTATAGAAGCGATATTATTAGAATTTACCAGTCTGTCGTTTTTTACCAGCCAGCCTTATATAAAGCTAATAGCATTATAAGCTATAAGAGACTAAAGAGACTGATAAATATTATAATACTTTCTGAAAAGGGTAATTATACTACAACTCTGTTTACTACATTTTATATACCCTACCTTTTCTTTTCTTATTTTAATTAATTACAGATAGACCTACTAAATTCCAGCTCAGTCTATACCTTATAGCTAATAAGCTAAAGACTAATTAAAAATACTATTAATTTAAAACTAATAATAATATATCTCAATCTAAGAGATATAAACTATATATTATATTTTTTTATATCTCTCTCAATATTCATAGCTTTATGATTTTCAGTTTAAAAGTGAGCTTACTAACTATTAATTGACTACTTGAATCCGATGTAAAGGACTCGATACTCAGGTAGTGGTGAAGGGGTTCTTTTTGTTATGCGTGAAACTAAGATTTGCGCATAATGCAGCATTAGGCAGTGAACTAGCACAATACTTAAGTGTTACTTTACCGGTTTTAAGATAGAAAAGGTGTGGCAAATACAACATCTACTGTATAGTCTCAATTACACGTAAATCGCATCTTTCTTAGTCAGTCAGGGGCTTGTGTAGATCCCGAATGACTTCTTCCATTCTTTTCAGCCAGTAACCCTGAAGAAAGTCACCTATGGGAATATTTTCCCTTTGAAAGACTTCCCAAAATTATTCGTCGAGAGCATGCAGTCGATCGATCAGCCATTGGTCCTCTTCCAGTTTTTCGGTCCATTCTTGTTTGTCTTCTTGAAGATCCAGATCCTTATACCGTTCGCGACTCGGGTCCACGACATAGCAAATCGGCAAATGCCTTATCCCTGAAGACATCATTATGAGAATATGAACCGTTTATCTGAATAAATATAGTGTCCCTAGACTATGTGTGTATTTCTCTATTAGGTTAAGTATCAGCATGACGCAATCAATAGTCGCTTGGAAACTTATCCAAAAGCCCTTAGGATCTGGGGACCAGGAGCCTGTTATTATTCCCGATATCAGATAAACGACAAAGCGGTTGAACACACTAGAGATACAAGGGCATAGTACGTTCGATTGGGATTTATCGCTGCATACTGTCGAAAATAAGATACGGGTCTTCCTGAGTATTGTATTATGGAAGCTTTGCCATGCACGAAGCATGCTGTTATACAAGTCTTTCGTCCTTTTCCTTGCGAGACATGCCAAACGATGGAGCGCGGAGAGCTGAAAGGGTCCGAGATGGAGTCTTAGTTCCATATTATATTGAAGTAGCCAATCAATATAGGGTTAGTATTCTTGAATTCAATAGCACCCAAATTAGAAGCATCTTGACAGGAGTGTCGGAACGCTACGTTAGTCACTGGGATTGAAGCTATAAGTGCACGCCAATATAGCAACGTTAAGGTAGTGAGGCTGACCCAAAAAACTTTCAGGGCAGCCATAATTGGTTTCGCCATGCGAATCGAGGCTGTCGCTGAAATCGACTGGCAGTCGAGAAGTTTGGTATTCCTTTCTCTGCAATCCATACCCCAAAGTCATCGCAGCCGCGTCTGGTAAAGACTGAGCATGTGTTTGATAACGCTCTAGGAATGAGCTGTGTGGGACCTGCGTGGCACCTACGTGGCAACTTACTGTAATCGTTCGCGAGGCTTCCTCATATGCTGAAAGAAAAACATTCGGGGTCTCAAAGAGCAGCTCCTTAGGACTGTATGTATGTTTTCGTCTGTAGTAACGCTGCAATCGGCTTCTAGCAGTAGCTGAATAGTGACGAAGCAAGCGCAGCCATAACAAATAGTCCACTGGTCCGGAGCATTGCATTGAAGTTTGCTGTAACAGAGAGCGTGATCAAGTGGGGTGAGAAGGAATGATGACCTAGCTTTCATCAAGGGACGTACAGATGTTTCTTGTTCAAGAAATGCTTTCAGTCCTGCCAGCCAGTTGATACTCGCATGCAAGATGTTACAGTTGTAGAGGTCTGTCTGTAAGTTAGTTGAACCAATAGATATAGGAGGTCCCATCTGAGTTAGGGTTTACCTCCTATCTTCCTACTGTTTCTTACCTATTGCTACTGCATCTCAGCACGGAGAAGTATATATTTTAGTAGAAATCTTCTCTTCAGTAAAAATCTACTTTTAGTATCTTAGCGTAAATTAACAGACATGTATAACCCTGCCAGCCTGGAGCCGAATTCAGCGATTCACAATGATATAGTGAAGAATAAATCTAATGATGTAGGTTACACAGTAGCCTCAAGTTGTCACGTGTAAGGTTTGAATACGGAAGGAGTGTAGCTAAGTCGAATGACAAAATAAACTGTCAGATGTGCATTATTAGTCTTGAACTGCTTCGAGTTGTAGAACATCACTATGAAGACTAACGTGATCGGGAGTCAGTACGTCATTTGAAGTTTGTCATCTTTTCAGGTAAGCTGATACCCTACTGAGATCAAGATACGATTAATCTAAACACTAAATGACTTCCCAGACTGCACCGCTGCTAAGAATTGGTACCTCTTGGTTAGAGCATATCTGGTGCACCAAGACTATCGGGGAGCCCATGTTTGCCTGAAAAACGCGATCCATCTCCAGCCTAGGTGCCCTTCATTCTGGATAACTCGGAGTATCATGTACTATCAGGTCACCCCAATACGTGAACTCCTATCGCAGCTTGGCAAGAGCTCTGAGGCTAAATCCTTACCTATACGAAGCGTGGTATAACCTTGGCGTTTTAGTAGGTTATAACTCTCTGCCTCTCTTATTGGGATGATTAATCTAACCTGTGAAGTACGACAGCTGCAACCCACCATACGCCGACGCCGCAGCTAAATTCAAAAAATGCACCGAGTTAATGCCAGGCTTGGCCGATGCTCACGTATGGCTCGAAGCTCATCAGGCATACCTTGGGGATTCTAATGAGGAGGTGTTGCGGACTTGCCTTATTCGCACCATGATCAAGACCCCTCTCCAGACACAGTACGATGCTGTGGACCAAGCTGAAGGTGAACATATAACCCTCCATCCCATTCGGGAGACTGGACAACGAGGCTCAGATGATGACACTGATGGGGGATACTCTGTCTAAGATTATGGATCGGATTCTGAAGGCAGCGACTTACTAACTAGGAAGTTGGATGGTAATTATTTCTATGGGGAAGGAGAATATTAATCAAGCATGAACAGTTTCACGTCGTTCTAGTTAATCTTACATATAATTTCTATTCAATGTTCCAGAATGGGGTGCGGAGCCATATTCTTATGCTCATCTTCATAAGGTTCTTACTATACTGCACAAGTTTATGTATATTTTGAGTGCATCTCTACTGAGCTTTGCAACTAGCAGGGCGCGTATGATTTTACTGGTTGAAATCGCTCAATTTGATGGAGACTGCCCGGAAGACTTTTGAAGAAGGGATACAGTGTCATTTCTAAATTGACCAATAAATTTCTAGATGATCTCTATTTCCGTTCCCACCTGAAGTTCCCCGGTTGGCTGGCTAGGCTGGATACACCATTTCGTTGATGCTACTGCAGGTTGGTCGTCAACACATGCAAGAATGTGGCACAGACTTACGATA
This sequence comes from Fusarium transvaalense, assembly GCA_013623685.1. Taxonomy (NCBI): domain Eukaryota; kingdom Fungi; phylum Ascomycota; class Sordariomycetes; order Hypocreales; family Nectriaceae; genus Fusarium; species Fusarium transvaalense. The sequence goes on from JABFFG010000194.1 coordinate 5,142, forward strand.
GGGGTACCAGCAAATAATCCAAGGGCATCCCAATGACAGTATTAAAAGCCTTTCTTAGAAGGGGCAATCTACAATTTACCTGTACTGGTAAACTTCTGGCGATGATATCGAAAACAGTATTGGAACGACCATGTTAAATCGGGGGCGGCTACTAACTGAAATGCTGTATGGTTCATTGCTCGGAATTCGATATCCATTGGTGTTCAGTATCAGCTTGAAGGCCCCATAGTTTTGAAACATCATTATCTTACACCACAAACAACAAACAAGCATATTTCGGCCTAGTGTTCTTGGGTTCTATAAATTAAATTAGACATTACTGACTAGGGAAGGTGTGTTGGTTGTTGCGTTTCACCCTCCAGACAAAAGCAAAATACTGCCCCCAGAAGAAGGCAATTCGGCTAAATAAGAAGTGCTCGTTTAATTTTGATATAAGAGGGAACTTGGTTCGAGAGCTGAATACCTACTCATCTCATTGCCACTCCGCCAAGTCCGTTGCCACACTCTAGCATACTCTTTACGAAAATAACATGGAATCCGAACGCGACAGCACCCCGCCTATCTGGCGTAAGCCCATAAGCACAGCCGATGCTGTTGCTCGGCCCACCAGCGTTGAGTCTAGGTCAGTTGAACCTGCAAGTGAGCCGCTTCTATTGGACCAAGGAAACGACCCAAACACCCCTACAAAAGCTTTCGATCAAAAACAATCCGCCAGCGCTGTTGGTGTAGTGCCCATCAATGACCAAATTCTCAGGTCGACTTTGAACCAGGAAGATTTTGCCGTTGGGGGATACAGGACAGAGAAAGTCAGTCCGTGCGCGGAAACCATTATCCCAAGTAGGGTAAGCGGGGAAAACACCCTGCGGCGTATTATCGAGGGTTGGTGGCAGGAGATGCTTTGCTGTTTAGTCAGCGTCGTCGCTCTAGTAATCCTGACAATGACCTTGAAGAAATTCAATAATCAGCCTCTGCCTGATTGGCCATCTGGTATCACTTTGAATACAGTTCTAGCTTGCATAGCCACCATATGCAGATCCGCACTACTTATTCCTGTAACAGAAGGTTTAGCACAAGCCAAATGGGTTTGGTTCAAGCAGCCACGACCGCTCAAGGACTTTGAAGCATTTGACAAGGCGTCAAGAGGCGTAGGTGGTAGCTTAAGCTTGCTCTCTCACACCAAGGGATGGTAAGCTCTGCCTCTCAGATACCCAAGTTCGTACGGTTACTCACAAAAATAGGTTGGTTGGTGTCATCGCTGCATTTCTTTTGAGTACCACGATTGCCACATCAACAATCACACAATTTGCCGTCACATACCCGTCTAGATTTAACCAAGATGGAAGCAAGGGAAGTGCAGAGGCATGGAGGTTAGAGGAGAGCTGGGGGAAGGATGAGTCGAATTATGCTTTCAGTAAGTCACCCACTTCTTACCACTGGCTTCTAACAACGCACATGCTGCAACATTTGGTTGGTAAATTTCTGACAAATACGCATAGTGAACAAGCCAGCAATTGCAAGAGGTGTCAGACGAGGAATCCATAATTTGGTTACCGAAACGATCCCCTTTAGAGAACCGAAGTGTGCCTCGGCCAACTGCAGATGGCCAGAATTCCGCACGCTTGCTATAGGATACGAGGCTACGAGTACGTTATATATCACCCCTCCAAAACGGCCGCCCGTCGTATCTAAGGCTTTCCACAGATGTCACCCACCTGATCGAGGCGGATGTCAATTTCCACGATGGTAATCCTAATATCACTCTGCCGAATGGTGTTTATATGGAACCGGGCAAAAGTCGTGTCAGATACACTGGCGCCCCAACATTTTTCCTTGGCAGTGGGCCAACTCTAGTACATCAGCATTTGCGAAATGCATCAATTCTCGATTTTTTTGCCATTTATTGGGAGCCACCTAATCTCATACCTTGGGCAGTCGAAGTATCCTCCTATTGGTGCATTGACACTTATCATCCTGAACTAGTCGATAATGTCCTTCGGATGAACAAGTCGGCATCTCAGATCCCGAAGTTACACGCATTGCAAGGGAATGACTATCATGGATACGTGTCTTTGGAATCACCAGGCAAAGACGACGTCACATGGACCATTGGTGCGCTATCTACGGAAACAATAGCAACTCAGTTAAACGAATCGCTAAGTGGCTACACTGTCGTTCTAGCAGGAGAACCAATGCGTGGTACATCAGGCAGTGACATCTTAGCACAAGCCACCAAAGAGGTTGTACAAAGGCTTGCGAAGGGCAATTCCATGCTTGAATTCCAGGAGGCAGAGAGAGCTTGGTGGACGGCCCTGGAGGGCATGGCGGTGAACGTGGCTAACAGTCTCACAAACACGTAAGTTCAACCACTTCTTTATCTGTTGCGCTATATCCTAATACCGGCTCGAACAGACTCCTTCCTGATCAGTCCAACGTCGATGGTGTTTCATTGAATACCGAGGTATACGTCCAGATTCGGTGGGAATGGTTGGCACTTCTAAGTGTGCAGGTTGCCCTCTCTATCTCCCTTCTGATTTGCATTATTGTTGAGTCAGTGAAAGCAGAGGTCGAAGTTATGAAAGGTTCGACAGTGCCAGTATTGTTTGCCATCAATGCGGTAGACAAGGCTAGGATGGAAAATGGGGACATCGATTTGGATTCATTGAGACAAATGAAGCATCATCAGCAGCTGGCTCACGTTAACCTACACAAGGTCGGTCAAAAATGGGTCTTGCAGTAGGGATGGCTCCAGTTAGACGATTCTGAAAGACGAATAATGGACCAAAAATGTCGCAGCATATGTTGATAGTTGGTAGTTATTCTCTGCGATGAATTTTATTACAAAACTAATCTCTACTACTTACCTCTAGAAAAACTGAATCGTGGTCCCATTTAAACTGTGATCGAAATGTCGTCTTGCCGCCCTCAGTGATGCGCTTGAGCAAGACATCCCTAAGAGACCATTAATAGATTAAATAAAATAATAAGTATTTAATTTAAGTTACTTATAAGTATTGAAACTTAGCTATAAATACTTATAGCTTAAAGGTAGCCTCTATCTGTATTTTAGAGAGAATAGTAATAATAGAGTTAGAATAAGGAGACAAGTACTTACCAACTTGAGCCCTGCCGTCAGATATCATCGTTTCCTACATTACCGAAATCGAGCGTTGGCGGTCAAGCATATTACAACAATCTAGACCTATCACATGCACATCGCTACCTAACCGACTCCAGTATCTTGGTAACTGATGTTGTGGAGGACACTTGCGATCTCAATCACTGGTTACTCGGTCTGCCAAAGGGTACTATGGATGGGGACGGATATCTGGAATTCTCTAGCAAGGCTGTTGACCTTGTTCCTATGACTGCGGAGATTCCCGTGCCAGCTGCAGCCTAGAAATCGGGCCTCGACAAATTGTCATCTCAACAAGACATTTTTCATGCTGAGAATGGCTCGGAATGGCAGGTTCTCGATGCTGCTTGGCCGGAAGGAAAGCGTCCAAGTCCTAGGACTATTACAATCCTTATAGGAACGCGAAAAGATATTGTTTCTGATTTCCTGTGTCCAGATACGGCGGACAGCGATGAGGATGACGATTCTCTGACATGGCAACAGCTTATCAAAAAGCGTCAAATAGATGTTACGCTTATTATTCAGGAGCATAGCCAGGGAGGTTTTATAGAGCGTCTTACTTAAAAGCCAAAGGTGGATTTGATGCCGTCTTTGAAAACTCGGCTAAGAGGACTGGTCTCCTCGGTGGGCCAAATACGCAGTAAATCCTTCGATAAAATTCAACTTTGAATTCATCAGGAAGTGTTAGTTTAGGCATTTTGAGACTAGAATGAGTTAGCTTGCCTGACACAGGTCATTTCGTGCAAGGTCTGCACATTCGACTCAGTTCACAGCAGAGGTTTGTCCTGTTTCCTTCTCTGAGCTCAGGGCCTGTGAATCTGATCCCATTGATTTTTACTGAAAATGAGAGAGTTGCTGTGTTGGATGCATTGGCCATGATACTTCAGAGTGTAATTTGACTATCTAGTGCGCAACAACACCAAGGTTAATAGAGTGGAAATTGTCCCCAATAGGTGGACTACTGCTTGATGCCATAATAAGCCAAACGCCATTCGCGAACGCATGATACGTGTAAAAGGAGTCAAGCTCTCCCTGTACATCTTTGCACGAGGTAACCTCCGTCTGATCATCAAAGGTACAAGTCTTGACAGGAGCGGAACAATGTAACGTCCGATCCTGTGTCTGCTCACATGTGACAAGCGAATAGTCTGACTGGCTGAGCATATTTGCATCGCAGGTCTTGATGAAATTAGGTGTGGGTTCGTATGCGTACTGAACACATAGCATGTTTCCGTAGGCGTCTTGTAAGTGACCGGATGAGACTTGCGAAAAGGTGAGGCGATCCGGCATGATCACTCTTGGTCCAGGCCATCCTACGACGAAACCTGGTGTTTGCATACCACGTAAATAGCGGCCATTTAATGGAGCGCCTTGGGCGGTGCCGGAAGAATCTTGGGCGGCGATGTCAAAGTCAGGAATTGGATCCTGGGTTACGCTGGTCGTGGTGGCAGGGATGGCGTCTGCACTGGATTCTGTGTAGATAGAGGCTACACTTGTTTGGCTTGTTCCGGACTCCGAAGTGGCTGTCTCCAAAGTGACTGTCGTAATGGTGAATGACAGTTCCGTAGATGCGGTCGAGGTAGCTTGAATTTCGGCACTCGTCGCACTGGAAACACCGCTGGCTGAATCTATGCCTAGGTTCTACTCAGTATTTTCTGCTCATTGTCACTGGATGAGGTTGTCTAACGAGTGGATGGTTTACAAACGCTTGCGACAATTGGATGTGCTGCCACAAAAGCGGCGACGCATAGATGGTTGAAGCGCATACTGAGTGCGCACAACAAATTGAGCCTAGAAGCTAAGGATCTCGTTCTCTACCCAGTCATGAAAGATCGTCTCATGCTATGTATTTATGAACTTTGGATAGGGGCGAGTGGAGAACTAATAAACCTATATACCCTGCCAATGGTTTAGAACTAGTACAATAGTCTCTAAATCTAGTGCAGTCTAGAAGGGAAAACTATTTACAACGCTAAGGATAGTTATCAGCACAACGAATGAAAAGACTGCTATTTCCCCTACCGAGACGCCAGCCTATGCCATGTACTATGACTCAGCTGAAGACTACTTCTCGGCGTGCTCAAGCTTGGGCGTTACTGCTGTTGCCACCATACTCCCGACTCTGACAACGACTGTTGAGGGGCCTACCTGTCGAGCCATATTTTTGAGAACATTTCTGTCCAAGGTTCTCAGCATTTGAACATACAGTTTCCCGTCGAGCCATGTCGATGGTAAAGAGCTAGGGCGGGCGAACCTATGGGGTACGAGTTTGAGGATGATTGGAACATCCATCGTATGTTTGGTGTCTCTAGTATTAATCATTGCAGTTTCGTGGAATTAGCTGGGAATGAGTTTATGCCAATTGATCGAGTAAAGCTCGCTTAACATGACCTAGATGGATGTACCCCGCAGACGGCAATGTTTATGAAATATAAACTGGGATTTTCTTGTTGAAATTTAATAGAGCTTCTGCAGATTTATTACAGTGTAACGTGCAATGCAAGCTGCGGCAGGCAAATCAGAGCATAAGAGCGCCTGGAAGAATATTTAGGTAACTGCCGGATTCTTTCACGCTCGGACGCAGTCACTTGTCACCATACCTCCGTATCCCAGCGGATATCTCGTAAGCCCTTTAACCATATGACTTGGTCACTTAGTGTCAAGTTTCAAGTCAGTTGACACAGCCGCATCGACACAGGGATCCGTCGTCGCCCAATGCCATTCGAGTTCAAGTATAAATAACCCGTCTTCAGGTCAACTATGCTCGCATCAGGGATCCTTCACAAGCAACCCTAGCTCTAACCCTATTCCCTCATCAAGACTGTGTTTAATCGTGATTAGCAAGTCAGTGCCAGCAGGAATGATGGGATCACATAAGATCCCATTCTACGCCCGGCGCAGCCCTCTGCATGAGTGGCGAGCAAACACTTTCACGCTCGCACATGGCCGCGACCTCAAACGTCTAACGAGAGCCCGAGATGCTGCATATGATATCAAGCTCTCTAACATCGCCAAGCGAGGAAGAAGAACGGGACATAAAGCAGGCTATGACCCTGCTGGTGCTGGGTCGCCATGGTACTCAATCGGTCCTCGCAATGTGAACGGGCGGGTCAAGGCACTGGCAGTTCACCCAACTGACCCCAACGTTGTGTATTGCGGCGCGGCAAGCGGCGGCGTGTGGAAGACCGTCGATGGCGGCCAGACATGGGATCCACTCTGGAACACGCAGGAGAGCCTGGCCGTCGGTGCTGTTGCCGTGGCGCCAAGTCAGCCGGACACGGTCTATGTCGGATCGGGAGAGTGGACGCCCGGCTGGGGCGCGAGTTACGGCGGAGCCGGAATCTACGTCACCACCAACGGGGGCCTCACATGGTCTAGGCGAGCCGCAATCCAGTCAAGACGTATCGGCAGACTAGTTGTCCATCCCACAAACCCACAGAGGCTCTGGGCCTGTGGAGATGCTGGAATGGAGACTTCCACGGACGGGGGAATCTCGTGGACGACGCTCAGAACAGACATTGTGACCGACATTGCTCTGGACCCCTTAGACTCAAGGACCATCTTCATTGCTGTTGCCAATAATGGCTTCTACAAGAGTACGGATTCCGGATCTACCTTCAGGCTCCTTCCGGGCTCTCCGACAGGGACGGCTGTGTCGAGCTTCCCTGTCATGGCGGTCGGGAAGTCGGGGGCACATACGAACAAATTCATCATCATAAAGATAGATGCGAATGTCCAGACCAGCATCGACGGCGGCAATACATTTACAGCGACCAATCCTACCCCTGGTGGAAATGTGTGGACCGGCTGGGCCGATGTCATTACCGTTGCTCCCGATGATGAGAATATCTTAATCTGGGGATGTGCCTCACTCGCAGTGTCAACCGACGGAGGAGCCTCCTGGACCGCTAAGGGAGTGCATGCAGACCAACATGCTGCTGTCTTCGCACCGTCTAACCCCAGTATTGTTTATTTTGCCAATGATGGAGGTGTCTGGAGATCAGACGACAAGGGGTCAGCCATAACGAAGGTTAGCAACGGCCTCATCATTACCCAGTTCTACAATATCAACTTTTGGCGCCCATATAGCAACGTCTTAGGCGGAGGGGCTCAAGACAACGGTGTTGTCCTTACAACAGGGTCCGAGTCCTGGAACACCATTTACGGCGGTGACGGCGGGTGGGTGCTAATTGATCCCACCAACCCACGCATCATCTACACAGAATCGCAATATGCTGACCTCCGGAAGAGCACCGACGGGGGGACAACGTGGACAGCTATCACAGCAGGGCTTCAGGGGCCACAGCCCTGGGAAGGGATCCTTGTTATGGACCCGAATGATCCCTTGAGAATCTTCTTCGGCACCGACCGAGTCCTACGCTCCACAGACGGCGCGGCAACACCTTGGACCACTGTCAGTCAGGTACTAACAGGTACTGTCACTGCAATTGCCATTGAACAGTCCAACTCATCCCGGATATTTGTAGGCACGACGGCAGGACGGGTATATCGCAGTGACGACGGTGGGAACTCGCAGCCCTGGGCCGAGAAGACGGGGACGCTACCCTCGCGTCTCATATCCAGCATCTATGTCATGGGAAACACTGTTATGGTGTCGGTTAGCGGGCTCAGCTTTACAACTAGTTCGCAATCCGTCTTCAGGTCCACCGACGCAGGCGATACGTGGGTCGACGTCAGCGGAGACTTGTCGGGCGTGGTAGGGAACGGAGTGGTTGCCGACCCGAGCGACGCCGACCAGACTTGGTATCTAGCCACCGACACAGGTGTGTTCCGGACTACCAACGGCGGCACCAGTTGGGATGCTTTCGATAATGGGATCCCAAACGTACCCTGCAGCGGCCTCGTCGTCGACCCTAGCACCAAGACGTTATATTGCTCCACGTTCGGCCGCGGTGCGTACAAGGTCGATATCACCCCAGGTGTAACCAAACCGGAGGTCGATCTCTACGTGCGTGATGACGATATCGACACCGGAGAGCGATTCCCCTCGCCCTCGGGGGTGCCAGACCCACTGCTACCAGCTCCCGAGACTGCCAATTTCTGGATGAGCCCGGACATTAAGGTGAACCACGCCCCCGTCTTTTCCTCGGCCTCTGCGGTCTTCGACGGCGTCGTGTTCGACACCGCCCTCGAGCACCAGGACCCGTACCGCAGCCAGAGCAACCGCTTCTACGTGCAGGTGCACAACCGTGGTTGGATGCCTGCTAACAATGTCTGGGTCCGAGCCTTCATCGCTAACGCGGCGGCCGGGCTGCCGGACCTGACGGGTCCTCTCGTTCCACCACAATTCAACGTCCTCAGCAGCAGTGCATGGACACCCATCGGCCCGGCACAGCATATCTCGACACTGATCCCAAACCGACCTGGCGTTGTCTCCTGGGATTTTGTAATCCCCCCCGCTGAGACGACACACTCATGTTGCCTGCTTGTCGTGTCCTCTGACGAGAACATTTTCAACGACACGAATACCGATATTGCCACCCTGGCGCAATTCAACAAGCAGGTGGCACTGAAGAACCTGCACATCGTCGACCCAGGCCCTGCGCCGATGGGCCCGACACTACAGGGTATTGACTTCTACAACCCGGCCCCGGAAAAGAGCCTGATTAGCATATTGATCAACCCGAGCAAGTTCTCGGCCGGACGCATTGGTCTGTTGTTCCCACGGGTGTCGCTCTCAGACCCCGACCGACAGACTCACGGCGTTACCTTAACTGAACTGGCGCCAGGTGATCCTGTCGGTCAGTGGTACGTCCGGGGCGCGGATAAAAAGACATGCGAGCTGCTGCACCGGAGGTTCTTAGCTTGTGACCGGTCGCGCATCTTCGAGTTCGACCCACACCTCGCGTCCATGCTGTACGGGATCGAACTCGAGCCGAAGCAGACGCTCAAAGCTATTCTGGTCAGCACGCTTAATAACAATGTCTACATAGACGGGCCCTCGCGGCTGGAAATCATGCAGCTGGCAGGCGGCCGAGTGGTTGGCGGCGCGACGTTCCAGTACGGCTACGCCCTACCTCCAATTGATATGAAGCCTCTGTGTCGGAGGATCAGGATCACGGCGGACAAGGCCGAGTGGCGACCTCGTTGGCACAAATGTCACTTCCTCCTTGTACGGGTGTCGGTAGGAAGAGATGGTGACTATCGCATCGGCGAGCGACTGCTGGCGCCGAAGCGGAATAAAAGTTTCGATGATGATGATGGCGGTTATGATTGCGGAATGGCCATCAAGCACGAAGTTATATTCGACGGCATTGTGTACGAAGGAGAGTCAATGTCACTAACTATCCTTGAGATCCATACCAGAGATGGCGAAACGACTGAACTCTTCCATCACAAATTTGATGGCAATCTTGGTATTAGACCATGGCTCGGAGAACATAGTGGGACTGGGAAACACTGTTTCAGAATCAAATATGGTGTTGATGAGATTCAGGATGGAGGCGCTGGGGCGGAAACAGATTGAACTGTAGTCTGAGGAAGTTAATTGACCGCTGGTATGACCCTGCAGCTCTATGCTAGCAGTCTCGCTCTCAGTTCACCCAGCAGCCGACTTCGCAGGCTAATTACAAAGGCTCTTTAAGGTCTTGGGCCAAAGTTAAAAGCGGCCATACCAACTGGGAGACGATGTCAGAGACGGGAAGTCCTACATTTGAAACTGCTGCTCACACTGCAGACGCACTTTCAACGCATCAATCACCTCTTTGTAGTCCTTGTCCTTCTGAGCCATGTCATGTCATCCCGTTAAGGGCGTGAAGACTCATCAGGAGACACAGGAGTCTTCTGATAGCATTCGACTTGCAGTAACAGAAATACCTTGGGATCCTGGCATTTAACCAGATACTCAAGGTACTTCTGTTAAGACAGTCCCGGAATCCCTTTTTGTCTCTGAACTTCCCCAAGCTATCAGTAATCAATTCTATATAGCAAGGTTAGATGAGAGCGTTCATCTCTACATGAGTCAGACTTGCCTCAATGACATAATTACGATCTGACAGTTAAGGTGACGAAAAGGTGTCTGTTCTAGCTTTCTCAACCTGACCAGTACGCATCATTCTGCCTGGCGGTCACTCCACTATGGACTCTCTCGTCAAACTTTCAAACACTCCACAAGCAATATGATGATGATATTTGAGGATTTATTAAAAAGAATAGAGGCAGAGATAAAATTAGAGGCTTGTATCTATTTTTTACCTATTTAGTATATTCATATATATGTATGCGGATGGTTCCTGGAAACCTTCCAAGACAATCTAGGGTAGCTATTATGAACTGTTACAAGGCCCCACCAAACAGACAGCTCCATTGTCAATCTACAAGACCAAGAAGACAAGCAGGATCTGCCTAAACAGGTAGATATGAGTGAATTGGTTGATTTCAACTATAGAAATGTGGGCATTCTGCCGTGATCGTACTTAGACTTTGATTAATTTATTTGTTAACGTTGTCAGCCTTCATGTTGTCCCTGTCCGCTTGTGTGAGTTATTACACCCTGACCTTGCAATATGAATCTCAAAATAAGAATGTCACACAACTGGATGATGTGAGAAAACGAACTTCCATCTCCTACTGCAATACAGGCGATGGAGTATAACATACGCTTGAAGTAAATTAATGTCAGAGAAAAGGACATAATTACCGCATCCCACTCACCTCCTCCATCGTACCAGCATCCAGCTTTTCTCCTTCGTCTTGACCTATCTTCAAACGGTATCACAACGATTTCGCTTGGTGACTTAGGGTTGCACTTTGAACTCTGGTGTATGTCTTCAGAACAGCTAGACTCCATAAACCCAACATAGGCATTTTTTTGCAGAACTTTATTCCAATGTGTAACGTCTCTTGTTTTATAACCAATCTCATTCGTCGGTTATGAATCTCTAGAAAAAGGTCTCTTTGAACTTGATCCTTCCAGGTAAATATCGCTTTATGATCCGTTCCTCGACATTATAGCTTAGGTGCCATCTTCGGATGTAGTGTTCCTCACGAGACATCGCAACCACGTAATACTTGTAGGATATATAACTACCTACAGAAGCTTAAGTATAGCACCAACGCGATAATTACACATATAACGGATCCCTCTCAGTTAACCCTGATGGCTGTATCAAACATCACACCACAGCTGACCTCGATTATTATGGATCCTTTCATCTATTACTAGAGTTAGCACGACTTTGCAACGTGTATCAGAATAACATACCAAGTACAACAGAGGACGGAATCCAGTTTCCACTAATAGTCTTACAATAAACGCTTAGTCTGCTGTCAGAACCAAGACTTAGTCTATTACACGATCCGCCGAAGCCCCCACTGTTAGTTGTTAGTTACCAGATTATGACGCATATAGTGGAATGGTAACATACTCCCTTTGCCACCTAAGCCAACCATCACCATTGCCAAGACAAGAGTTGAGTGCGAGGCTGTTCCTGTACCAGCTACCCGAGCCGTTGGCACATTCGCACGTAAGAGTTGTTCCAGATATAGTGCAAGACCGGCAAGTTGCCACGTAGCTCATGAGTTGAATGGGCGCGTCATCGTTACGGGCTTTAGTCTTCTCAACAGACTCTTCAGCTTTGCTCGTCGGGGCTGCCATTGTGACAGAAGCGAGAAGGGCGCTTGCGAGAAGGATAGGCCGGACCATCGTTGCTGGATGGATGATTGTAGTCAAGGTAAGAGGTGATTGATGATTCTGAGTGATGCTGTCTTTGGTTGCAGTTACTGGAAGTAGTCCGAAGAATCCCTTGCCTTATATACTTAAGAACTATCACATCTCTAGTCGCAGGAAATAACTGACGACTTACTAAAACCCCTACCTAAAGCTCACCTGACCTACCTAACCGAAGCCATAATTGAGTGGTTAAATCTCCTGCCTTTTCTATTGACTCTGCAGCTGGAATACGAGAAGTTCGAAAGATAACTCTAGAAAAGGGACGAATTAAATCCTTACTGTCTACCTATGTTACTTCAATAAATATCACAAGAGGTATAGCTTCTAAATACGAGGGTATCCAGGCATGCAATGGAACACACTAGAGAGGGGTAAGTGCTGCGCCACGAACGAAAGAGTAACCAGAATGGCTTCTGCTAGAAAACCTTCCACATTGTTATATAACGATTGGTAAATTCTAGGCTATAGTAAGTACCATATGTAATTATGTACCCTGCCACTCAAGTGATGTTACTACTGGCCACTCTTATCTTCTGGGGAATTTATAGGTTTATAAATACTAGTAACATAGCTATTACTCCATGGGGAAGTTTAAGCTAATATTCTAAGGTATAATAGCCTACAGCGATTAGTTCTTAAGTGTTACCATAAGCTGACATAATACAAATTAGGCGGTATACATCTTGGCTGGAAATAATATACCCTAATTAGGCAGGTAGTTAAGATTAAGGATACCAGCTCTAACAGCAGGCCAACTATCGAAAGGTTTCATCTGCAAAGCTTTATTAGTCTACCGCTTCTGATACCAAGTTACAGTGATAAAAGATAACAGGGGAAGCCTCTTGCAGAAGTTCAAAGGACAGAATTAACTGGAGTTTATTGATGCTAGAAATACAATATGGAAGTGTCACATGGCCAGATTTCCTCCTGTTTTTGCAGCGAAGACAAGGTTTCTTAATAACAATACACCATTGTAGAAATTCCCCGACTGAGCATTTGATAGCAAAATGCCATCAAGATTTGGATTACAAGGCCACTACTAATAACAGCAATTGATGCATCCTTCAATCTCCTTAAACTCCCTTTGTAACGTGTTCCGCAAAGTCAACTTGGATCTGGCAGGAAGAGTGACGTCTGTTCCTAACCGCTGTCCTCCATTCCTGGATGCCGTGTCGAGAAATTGAAGAGTCTGGGTCATGATGGTATGATGGATATACCGTTCACCGAGATAAACACTATCGCAGTTTTGTGACACTGCCCATGCATAGAATGTTATTGACCCGACCTAACAGACTCTAGATAGCCTTTTTACTGGCTGCCTGTCCAACCAACCGATCGACGCGTCCGCTCTTTTCCGTATGCAACTACCCTTGAGATTGACTGACACGACTCTTTCATGTGGCCCATCACTGACATGCGACTACAACTGCAAATGGAAATCATATCTCGCGCACCAGCAACTGCGCTTCTTCCTCTGGCGTCTGTCACACAGAGCCAGTTGAGCTGACCCGACCTAAATCGACTCCCGACTCAAATAAAAACACGCTCGCCTTTAGGCTGTTAGTAAGAGCTGTTGGTAGTAAGAGAGGCTATTAGTAGGAGCCTTTAGTAAAGAGACTGTTAATAAGATACAGACAGTACCTCTCTTCACCGCAGTAGCGAGCCCCATAAACAAACAAGACGCCATCCCAGCCGACTCGCCAAAGGTTAGAAAGAGTAACCACCCATACCGAACCATTAGAGTTATCGTAATAACCTATGTAAGTCTTTGTCTGATATGTATGCCTAATAGGTTCTGCAATCCCTTGCTGAGCCAGTTTCCTAGGGCCGTGAAGACCATGCCTACCCTGCAATAATTAGCTTTTGAAGATGATGCTGAGCCCTTGAGATAACTGCGGAACTTAAAACTGAGAGCTATAACCGCTGTATTCTAATTGCTTAGAAGTGCTTGGCGCTAACTCTGGATGCCAGCTCTGAAGCGTCTAGTCTCCTGACCACAAAACTCAATCAGGCAATTTGCGTGAGCCCGATAGTATCGATCCTGAGTCCATTACGGCCCGGTATGGAATGACTTCCATACATTAATGAAAGGAATTATCAGTTACGACGTAACCGTATTCCCCCAGACTTTGGTGTTCAGCAGGTTCGTGACTACGTGTATGTGTTGCATTAGTGAGAATTTCCTTTTTTTTGGTGTCCGTCTGTCTGGATTATCTGTCTGCCTCGTATACAGAGTACTCCCCAATTGAAGGCTGAACGATCAACGTGCCGTTGCTACCCTAGAGCCCGGATGTGCCCAACTTTTCCTTTCGTCCCAAGCTCTTATCATGTTCTCCTGGAGGTTTTTTCGTAGTCCATTATACTCACAGCTGAGAATTACATTTATTTCTCTCCAAAAGAAACCTTGCAGTACCAAGGAAAGTCTCGATGAAGACTAAGATTGTGTTGCATAGACGATACCCATGCGTCATCGCGAGAGTCCAAGAACACAATGAAGGCCACCCCACTTCCTCCATCACGTTCTTACCACTGCTGTTCTTTGTTTCAGTAGGTTGTGACTCCTCTTGACCATCTGCCGACGCGTTGATATGCAACGCTGTCGTCCAAGGGCAGATGTTCGCGTCTAGTGTTGTAAGCGACGCGACGCGTATATTAAAGCCATGCCCTAATCAACAATGCTTTCCAAGTACCAACACACATTATTCAAACTGCATTGATCCGGGGATTACTACCTATGTGGTAATGCCCACCCGAGCCTGTGCTACAATATTCACGAAAACAATCTTGTCTTCATGGTGGCGTATCAGTAATAGTCTCCGTTTATGATCCAATGTCCCACAACAATCGTATTGTACTTTCCTGTCGCGACGCGCTCGGGACTTTGCCAAGGTCATCATAGTCGATTCCAGTCCAAGCCCTTGTCGTTATTGGCGAGCGCGACACGACTAAGAGGCCAGGCAGTTCTCAGGCTACTAAACGATACATCGAGATATGCGACAGCGGCATTGAGTACAGCACGCCTTCCGAGCCATTCGGCAGGGCGATCAAGGGAACTCGGCATATCCGCTGTCAGTATTTGAAAGAATGTACAATCTTCGCAAGCAAGAGGAGGAAGGAAATTATTATTGACGAGGAGCGTATAGTACAAAGCGGGCCGAATATCGAAGATGTGAACTTCGACGATTTCGAGGAACATGCGGGGAACGAGATATTCCGTGCATTCTGGTTGCCTATATGGTTTCAACATGAGATGACCACCGGCCATAGAGGCGTTGTGTTACAGCCGACGGGAGCGAGAAAGGGCGAGTACATGCGAATTGGAAGTACGGGCCTACGGAACACTTGGCGTCTCCCAGACCATCACTTCCCGAGTGAGCGATTCCGACCCAAAGATGATTACTGTTCAATAGTAGGGGAAACTGGTTTTGGGAAACAAAAGCGAGAGTTTTATATATCTATAGTTTAGACCATTAGACGGACATCTCATTCGATAGTGGTGTCGAAATCCTAGTTAATATAATTGAAGAAAGATATATAAGGGCCGACAAGTAGGAAGTGATGCATTAAACCGACATCGATGCTGTTGCCCAAAGCACCGCCCTCTTACGGCAGCTGATCATATGGCATCTCCAGGTCTTCAGCATGCCTTAGCAGTGTGCTCAGTAGCGCCAGTAGTGTGATCACATCCTCGTCGTTCTGATCACGATACTCGTTGCGTGCCGTCGTGACCCAACCACGCACAAAGTCCTGTGCCGTATTCACCGTCTCTTGCAACAGGTCACGAATGAATTCATCCCATGCCGCTACGACGTCCTCTGAGATGCCCGTTTGCAGTCGATGCTCGTCCTGGAGTCTGCGCAGCTCGTCCCGAATGTCGAAGTTGATAGCAAGGAGGCGGTTGAATGTGAGTGGTTCCGCAATGTAATTGACGGCGATGATTACCTGTTACCCCGACGTCGTTCAGTATACAGACGTGACACGAACTAGATAGGAACATTGGAGCTGGTAGGTACTTACGTCGCGAAGGCGCCTAGCGAAAACATCGTAGTGGGTAATGTCTCTCATGGCTTCACTCATGCGTTCTACTGTCATCCAAGGATTGAAAAAGTCTCCCGTGTTCGATTGTCGCCAAAGCTGTTAGGTTTGCGGTGCCCCAAGTCAGAATTTGAAACGTTTATACGCTTTGTAGGATTGAGAGAAGGTTGACTTACAGCAGTCTTGACCAGGTTGATACCTCCCTGTACAATGGTTGCGTATTGCGTGTTGAGCCTACTACCAAGGGCATTGAAGATTCGACGGATGGGAGAATCCGAGTTCCCTCCACCGACCATGGGCGGTGGCATTGTTGTGAAACGACCGATCAATGTCCGGGTGACAAGACCGATGCTGAGCGCAGGGTTCCTCATCCGACGACCTGAGGGTAGCGTACCGGCCAAGGCATGAGTGAAGAAGCGCGCGATCGTATTTCCCTCAATGATGTGTTCAACTTGGCATAAGATGTCAGCCCAATTCTTCTGGGTGCGAAATCGCATTTAGCAAGGTACTTACAATGGACGCCTCCACGACCTGGGCCGTAGGTTGTGAGTTGTGGGTACACATCGATGCATTTGCCTTGCCCTTGCGGGTACAGATGTACGTTGTTCCATACAGGATGGTTCGCATACCAGAAACTGTTAGTTGCTGGCCAGTACTGTGTAGAAATTAGCATTGGTGGCTCAAGGTGCCTTTCATAGGGCGGTCGATACTCACCTCCTCACTCTCAACCTCAATCACTTGGCCGTTGGGCAGTCTGATCTTGTACTTGCGGCCATCGCCGGGTGCTCTCCCTTCAAGCCTATGCAGGACTTCTTCGTCTTGGTCTTCGTCTTCCACCTCCCACCTCTTCCGCTTGCTCGAGCTCGATTCGTTGGGGATAGAATCCTCGGTTGCGCACCACGTTCCACCTCCCGGGCAGCACGAGACCGTGTCGCAGGCGCATGTGTCCGTCTTGGTACCCTTCACCCAGTTGTTAAAGTCGCCCATGTGACAAGTGATCAGATAAGCCAGCTGATCGTAGCCGTACTTCTTGATTGAGCCATTATCTTCGATCCATTTCCAGAGCTTCGACCATTCGAGGTTGGTAAACTTCTTGCCCACGAGGGTGTCCCAGATTGCCTGTTGATTTGAACTGGCTGTTCTGAGTAGAAGCAAATAAACAACGTCCTTGACCTCGTCTTGTGAGAAACTGCCAAAGCTCTCTGCACGGGCTTGCAATTCCTGGGCGACTTCAATGGTATCGTGTCCGCTGTGTCCACTCGACTGTCTTCGGTGGTGTCCATGGCCGTGGCCGTGACCATGTTTGTGCATATGAATATGGGCTTCTCGTTTCTCAGCTTTAGACTCCACCGGTACCTTCATCTCAGAGGCGGACATATTGAAGTCTCTGCGACTAATGGATGAAAAGGTCCAACCTGGTCCATCGGAGGCGCAAACAGGGTCCTTGAGGAACGCTGTCAGAGCATCTCGAAGAACCTCATCCTTGGAGGATTCACGCTTGGTGATGGTAGCATGCTTGGGAATACAGCATTTAGACCTTGCGCCACCACGGCAGCCGAAGTTCCAGTCCTTGTTCCAATACTTATCCATAGAGACACGGACACGATCATTAGGGCATCCACTTCGGCACCAACCTTCTTGGTCCTTTCCAAAACCCAGGTTATCGTACCACTTGCAGTCATCCCATTTCTTGTCATCCTTTTCGTTACAACACAACTTCCGTTCTTGGATCTTGACTCGACCATCTCCGTAGGGGTGATTGTAGACCTCGACATTGCACACAGCGCTGCCACTACCGCTAGGGGATAGAGCGACCTCGTTCTGGCCACTGGAGCAAGCTCCGTTCATACACATCGGAGACTCGGTCCAAGAGCATTGGTCATGAAGCTCCATGCTCTTGCTTCCAGTGGTACAGCATGCTGCCTGGTACTTGCTGTTGTTGCAGTGGCCGCTGTGTGATCCAATCTCGATGGCACCAGAAGGACAGGTCTGGTCACATTTGCCGTTGTTATGCTGGTACCATCCACATGTTGGTGTACCATCGTCGGGCGGACAGCATAGCTCGTGAACGCCGCTAGAACAATGGGATCCATCAACCATATACTCGTCCTTGCGTGATTCCTTGTCCTTTCGCATCATGCGAATCCAACCACTTGGGCAAGATTCACCGCAGTTGGTCCACTTGCACTGAGGATGCGGCGTGCTTGTCTCAATAAGGCCATCACCCTGCTCCATGAACATGGCAGGAATGGATCGGACCTTGCGATCCGCAACCTTGCCGATCGCCCTTGAGTATTTCCCATCAGGGACATCCTGTGATACTGCCCAGACCATGAGACCGCTCAAGCACTGCTCGCGTGCAAAGTCAGCTTTCATCTTGAAAGTATCCTCGTCGTCAAACGCAACCCATTGATTGCTGTCGAAAGTCAGAATCTTGACAGCAGCCTCCTTGTCAAGAGTTGGCTTGCGGCCTGTTTTATTCATGACGTCGACAATCTCTGATTGGATCATAACACTGATCTCATTACTGCAGGGCTGACGAGGAGCACCAGACTCGTAAGTGCACCCGGGCGTGAGGCAGTTTGGGCTCGTAGCGGTAAAGGCGCGACCATAGAAGCCAGTTCCGAGAACAACTTTGTTGGGGTTGATCTCGTTCCTCCAAAGGAGATTCATAGCATCCTTGATCTCGGTCATGTTGGTATGAGCGTTGAGGTAGGGGCCAACCCATTTGTTGGTCTTGTCCCAGGTGCCGTGTAGATCATAGCTCATACTGGTCATTCATGTCAGAGGTTCGTTCTCAGCAGGAACTGGAAACCAAATGTGGAACTTACATATTGAAGAAGTCGACATGTTTTTCGAGTGCCACAATGTCAAAGTGTTGAAGATACCCTTCGTTTCGTGTTAGAGGACAATGCCACGAGCATATGTGAGAGTAGAGAGAGCAACCCACAGAATGATGCTGGGAGAGTAAGTGAAACCTCATCCCTTCCGCCAGTTGATTTGAGACCTTGCTTGAGGTTCTTGAGGAACTCAGGAAAGTTCTTGAAGTCTTCCTTGCGGCCACTGCGATCATCGGCCACAGGATATTCCCAGTCTAGATCTACACCGTCAAAGTCGTAGGTAGACATCATGCTAATAAGGGACTTGATGAATGCCTTTTGGGCAGACTCGGAGCGCGCAATATCCGAGAAGGTTGTCGCAGTTGGTCCTGGATCATTGAAGGTCCATCCACCAATGGCAATCATTACCTTGAGGTCTGGATCCTGTTTCTTGAGGGAAGTCAAGCGCTTGTAAAGTTTGACATCAGCAGAGGAAGCTGGGAGAACCTCAAAAGTCTTGGGGTCCACGGTCGCAAAGGCAAAGTTCAAGTGTGTATAAACACCGACGGGAATCTGCTCCGGCATGAAGTCATTGCAAGCTCGGCGAGCCGCCCAACCTTCGTAGTATCCGACAACACGGGAAAGAGAGTGACCTGAGCCGCACGATGGAGGCGCAATCTTTTTGCTGCCACAAAACCTGGATGTAATCTATTAGCCATCTTTCTATCACATCGACTGGTTCGGTTTGTGTAGTTTGGTAGCAAAACAGGATATCAGAGGATGTGACTTACTCTTCTGTTGAGCCACAGAAGCCGTGCTTAGAGCAGCAGACATTTAGCGGGCATTTGGTCTTCTCAACGTAGGCATCGCCAAAGCCGCCAGGGTCACATTCTGCCTTGCTCTGGCAACTGTTGACACAGACGTCCTTGGCGCAGTCTAGTTCATTAAAGAGTCAGTAGCATGCACGAGTGGAAGCTTCTTTATTCTGTTCAGGAGGGAGACTTACAGTCCTTGCCATATCCGCAGAAGCCATGCTTGGAACAGCAGCCAAGTTTACATGGAATAGATGCGCTACATTCTTGCGCGTGAACGAGAGTGGTGAATAGAATAAGGAGCGACAGAAAAAGAATGACTGTTCGTGCCACGGAGCTCGTGAAGGCCGCCATGGTTACGAGGTTGAGAAATGCGATCAAAAGAAGAGACTGCCATAAGCCAGAAGAAAACCAGCAACAAGACCACAACCTTTAAGATGGCAAAGGTTTGAAGCAAAGGCAAGAGGGAAGAGGGGGAACACGAAGAGACTCAGACTATTATCAGGATCCTTTCCAGTGCCTCTCGGTCCCGAGTCTTGCTCATGTGCAGCTTACAATCTGAGATCGCTTAGATCTACTGCAGACGGGCCGTTGACCGGTGGCACAGCCGCCGCCGCCACCCTGCTCTGACAAGGTTACAGATCATTTTGAGGCTATCTCCGATGCTACTGCTGTTCTAGACTTACGATACAAATTGATGAAAATTTCAAAAGGACCAACCTAGACCATAACTGATCGGTTATGCGACCCTTACCGTTCCATTGGGGCGGAGATTATATGAGTAAATGGAATCGGCTTGTGATCCTCAGCCCTATTGGGGAAATTGCTGATAGGGAATATTACGCGCAATGCAACCTAATGCAGGGGTACAGGAAGTGGCACCAGTAAGGTTAATTTTACGCTTAGAAGCCCACTCATTATCAATTATCCCGGCCCGAACCTTGGACTCGGTAGGAAACCTTGCTCCGTAAGATGCCTCGGCACCGTTTCAACAAACAAATTTTCTCTACAACATGCAGGGTCCATTTTCCCATGCATATGTAGTTGCTGTGTTGGGGTAAGTGCTTACGCTGGGTCATGTATGTGAAGATTGGCACATGCACTATCTTGCGTGAAATCGGTATTGTGATCAGATAATTTCGATGGTAGTCTCTGCACGCGCGGTAATTACCTCTTGATAAGTCTAGTTCACGTCGTATTTTAGCCACTACCTGTAAATACAGCGGAAAGTATCTTCCGACGCCCATTTCCGTTGCTACCTACCCCTGCGTTAGGATGAGCTCTTCCTTCCGGTCCCAATAGGGAGCCGCAATGACAGGATCCAGAACTTCTCGGCATCTTTATTCTCTTCTCCGGTGTCTCTACCTTGTCACGGTCTTAGGTCCCCATACGAGACTCAACTCTCTCTGTTGCCCCTCGTTTTAGGCATCCCGCGGTTGTAGCACTGACTTATACAACACCTCGCGGACCCCTCACAAATCCCATCACCAACTGAGCACTGACTGCTCGTCCTCTCTTTCTTCTCTCAAGTCTTCATTTACGCTCTGAATTGTCCAGAGCTTCTTTACAGTCATGCGCCTTTTCTTCGGGGGGCTGCAATGGCTTCTGCCACTCTTTTTCCTCTTTCTTTACTCCTTTGTCCTCATCGATGGCGTCTCTGCTGTAGCGACATCGACCAAGTCTGGTCATCTCACCAATGGCACGAGCTCAGACGCTCAAGCCCTGGTCGAGCAGGCTCTCAAAGTCCTCGCTGTGGTCAACAAGGATCGTGTCGAGAATCCTGTCTTCAATGAGAATAAGCGCGAGGATCCAGACGAGGAGTACAAGCCCGCGCCTCTCCTAGACTATGAGGCTGATCCTAAAGAGATCTCCAAGGCGCGTATTTCTCGTCGTGATGATAATAACTCGACTGTTCAGGGCAGCTACCGCATTCCTAAGGAGCTCGCTGAGGCTGCTGCCCTGGTCGCCGAGTCCACGCCTCAGAAGCCGAAGGGTGACCATGAGGATGTGGCCGCGCGTATTCGAAAGAAATACACCCCCAAATTCCTCAATGACACCAATACCCCAGAGGAGTTGAAAGCTCCTGAGGGCCGTCTATCGGTTTATGCCGGTGATGGCCTCGAGAAGCGAGCATCTGGATATTGGCTTGTCGATGACCAAAAGTTTCCTGGCATGAGTCCATTCTCCCCTTCTGGCTATAAGGTCTGGCGCAACGTCAAGGACTTTGGTGCCAAGGGTGATGGGCGTACCGACGATACTGCTGCCATCAACAAGGCTATCTCTGACGGAGCACGTTGCGGGGAGAAATGCAAGACCAGCACTATTGCTCCGGCCGTTGTCTACTTTCCTCCTGGAACGTATCTTGTTAGCGGCTCTATTATCCAATACTATAACACACAGTTCCTGGGCGATGTAAGTTCACTCGCATCCATGAAGGCTATCCCAACCAAAGTAGAAGCAGAATACTGACATTTTGTGTTCGTACAGCCCATTAATGTGCCAACCATCCTAGCTGCCTCCAGCTTTGTCGGTCTGGGAGTCTTCACTTCTAACAAATATATTGATGACAACGTTGGCTGGTATCTTAACACAGCCAACTTCCTTCGAAGCATTAAGAACTTCAAGATCGACATCCGCCTCACAGACCCCTATGCCTACGTCTGCGCCATCCACTGGCAGGTCGCTCAAGCCAGTTCTTTGGAGAACATCGAGTTTTACATGCAGTATAACTCCGATTTACCCCAGAACACTCAACAAGGTATTTACATGGAGAACGGCTCTGGTGGGTTCCTGGCGGATTTGACCTTCGTTGGTGGTAACTTTGGTGCCTATTTCGGTAACCAACAGTTCACGACCAGCCATCTCGTCTTCGTCAACTCCAAGACAGCTGTACAGGTGCACTGGGACTGGGCATGGACAATGCATGATTTCGTCATCGAGGGATGCGAAAACGGGCTTGTCGTGACTGGAGGTGCTGGAGGCTCGCACAGTACTGGCCAGAGTTTGGGCTCCCTGATCCTCTCTGATACCATTATTGCGAACACGCCCAACGGTATTGTTACCTCGCTTCATGCCGAGAACTCCACATCATTCTTGCTGCAGAACGTGGGATTCTTCAATGTTCGTACAGCTGTTACAGACAGCATCCAGAAGAAGACTCTTCTTGCTGGCGGTAACGAAGTTTACGTGGAGAGCTGGGGTTTCGGCAGAATTACCAACAAGAATGGCGTGGGCACCTTCGTAAATGGCGAGCACATTCCCGCCATGAATCGCAGCGAGGCCCTGACCGGCATCAAAAATGACAAGATGAAGCCGAACCTATTCTCTCGCCGCAGACCCAAGTACTATGACGTGCCAGCAGGCAAGATCATGAACGTGAGGGCCCTGGGAGCAAAGGGAGATGGCAAAACAGATGACACAGCTGCTTTGAACTCGATCCTCTCAGGCGCAGCCAACACTTCAAGCATTGTTTACTTTCCCTTTGGAGTGTACATCGTCAAGGACACACTTCGTGTTCCCATGGGCTCGCGTATCATCGGTCAAGCCTGGTCACAGATCATGGGAACTGGATCAAACTTTGAGGATGAGACCAAGCCCCGCGCTATGGTCCAAGTCGGCCGTCCAGAGGACCCACCGGGAATCATTGAGATCCAGGACATGATGTTCACTGTCTCTGGTCCAACCGCTGGAGCTGTACTTCTTGAATGGAACGCTCGTGAGTCAAGCAAGGGCTCTGTGGGTATGTGGGACTCGCACTTCCGGGTCGGAGGAGCGGTTGGATCAAACCTTCAAAGGAACGACTGCCCCAAGAACAGCGGCAAGGTCAATCCTAAATGCAAGGCGGGATCTATGCTCATGCATCTCACGCCCAAGTCGACGGCCTACCTTGAGAATGTATGGGCTTGGGTTGCTGATCACGATCTGGACCATCCCGACCGTCCACAGATTGACATCTACGTCGGTCGCGGTATGCTTATTCAGAGTCAGAAGGCATGGCTTTGGGGCACATCTTCTGAGCATTGCACATTCTACCAGTACCAGGTCTCTGATGCTAGCAACATCCTCATGGGTATGATTCAGACCGAGTCGCCCTACTATCAACCCGTACCCCGCGCTCCTCAGCCCTTCCAGACTGGACTGTTCCCCGACGACCCTACATTCAAGGAATGTTCGGCCAATGACTTCCGCTGTTACTCTTCCTGGGCTCTGCGAGTTGTTGACTCAAGCGCTGTTTACGTTCTCGGCGCTGGTCTGTACTCCTGGTTCAGCGACTACAGCCAGGACTGTGTCAAGACAAACGATTGCCAACGCCGTGCCGTTGAGGTTCAGGAAAGCTCTGATCTTTGGATCTACAACCTCTGCACCAAGGCCATCCTCGAAATGGTCACCCCCACTGGTGGTGTAGCCACTTTGGCCAAGAACAACGTCAATGGCTTCCTCTCCTCGGTTCTTGCTTGGCTTGAGGGCTCTGAGGACGTCACGGGACGTCGAGACTTCCCCGGCTTCCAGGTGCACACATTACAAGCATTGCGGAACCAGGCAGTTCCGGACACATGCAAGACGGCACTGAGCGCCAAGGTCCTCTGTGATAATTGGGTGTACAACTTCCAGGAACCGGCGTACCGGGGTTCCCTGGGAAACATCACATTGACGGATTCCGTGTGTAGTAAAGGCTGCGGCGAATCACTCAAGAGCTGGTTCGACAATGTCGACTCTGCTTGTAAGGGCTACGACGTTGCTGGTGATATCCCCACTCTCTACGGCGGACGAATGTGGGCAGGATACAATGAGACTTGTGTGAAGGATTCCAAGACCAGCAAGTACTGCAATGGTAAGCTACCCTGTTTTCTAAGCAATTTCATCCGTATCACAAGGCTGAGAACTGACGTTGGTAATTTTCGCAGAACTTATTCTCGACTTCACCACCGTGAGCTCGATCAAGGACATGCCACGTGCAGAAATGTGCTCAGAATGCTACATCAAGCGACTCTCCATGATGCAAAGCAGTCCATACTCCTACTACAGCGACATGTACAAGGAGGACCTCGAGCTCGTTTACAAGACGTGTGGCAAATCGGGTCCCACTGACATCCCTCCTCCACTTGTCGCTGAGCCGGAGCAGTCCACCATGTGTGTGTCGGATAACTACTATACAGCCACATCAAAGGGAGAGACTTGCGAGCAGGTTGCGTACCTCAAGAACGTCTCTACTGTGGCACTGTACCACGCGAACCCACAGATCTTTGACTGCTCGGATGTCCCTGTGGGTAAGAAGCTCTGTCTGCCCTTGTCTTGTGGTAAAATCATCCCCTTTTCCAAAGACGACACTTGTATGGGGCTGGAAGAAGAGCACAAACTTCAACCGGGCGACCTCCGTCGGTTCAACCCCTGGATCAACTTCAATTGCGGCAACCTCAAAGGTGCGTCCGAGTTTTTCGGAAGCGTGTTGTGCGCGGCACCACAAAATGGTGTATACAAGCACGACGGACCGGGCGAAGGTGGCGATACTGCAACACCACACCCAGACACTGGATATACTCTGGACCCTGTTGACCCTCCCAAGGGCTCGACTGTTGCGACTGGGACAACGAAGAAGTGCGGAAAGTGGCACGTGGTCGAGGAGGGAGATACTTGCGTGACCATCTGCCTTAGCGGATCGATTGACATCGCACTGTTCCTTGAGACTAACCCATCGCTGGGGACCGACTATGCGAAGTGCACATCGGGTCTAGCCAAGGGTAAGGCGTACTGTACTGGTCCAAACTATGACTGGAAAGGACGAGATGAGCTGTAATTCTTTGCATGTTGAAGTCGTTTGTAGAATAATAGAATCTGGTACAGCACAGTAGATGTTTCTGTCTTGGTAATAAAATATGAGAGCATAAAAGCGCATGCGTGCCATCAATTAATTTGAGCAAGAAAACATGTGAATGGCCTCAACCATATACTTCCATCCTCTTCTCGAACCACATTTCCGGATCACCCCAGAGATTCTGGATACCTTCACTCTCATCCATCCACCCCATCTCCTCGACCATTGCATCTGGATCAAATCCCATGAACCATAGCGGACACAGGTAGTCAGCAATCCCAACACGTAACCACCAGCGCCGACCGTCACGCATCGTTTCGTTAGTCACAACCTTTGTCCAACGCATCCGCTTCTGCCGATCCTCATTGAGAGGCGTTCGTGGGTCCTCAGGCATGGCGAGAATATTGTCGATGCTCTCTTGATCCAACAGCAGGCAGAAGCGAAACCTGCCGTTCGGGCAATGGAAGCGCTCATTGGCGTAGTCGACTGGTGTGCGGTTCGCACTGATCCATTCGTCAAATCGCCGGCCAATTTCGGCCACAGACGCGTTTGACAGAGTTTTCTCATCCTCAATAACCTCGCTGTAGTAGCGGCTCCAGAGGTCCTGGTTTGGCAGAGGGTCATAAGGATCATTGATGCGAGGTGGCATAGACTCATTCTCAGTGAAGTTCTTTGCGTATCGGCTCAAACGATCAACAGCCGCGGCGACGGCCTCATCAGAACCAGGCGTGTAGACGGTGCGGAAGATGGTGAACCCCCAACAATAAGGGTAGCTGTGGCTGTTGTCGTTGTTGGCGAGATTCCGCAGCGCATGTCTCGACATGCGACGGGGCTCCTGATCTCTGGGGAAGCGAGGCTCAGGATTGGCAATGGCCATGTCGACGGGTGGAAAGTTCGCCATGTTCACCTGGCTATGGATCCTCTATCCTCACTTCGAATTTGAATGAGAGAATGTTAATTGAATGAAGGAGAAAGAATTCTGGTGCGTGGGTGGGGGAAATAAGAATGAGAAGCAGGGGTTGTAATGAGGTGGCATTTTAGCGGACTGTGAGAGGTATACTCTGTAAGAGGGATTAACAGCGGGCCAGGGGTGTAATGTCGGGGGCCGGCGAAATGTCTGCTTTCGGTGGCATCAATCATCTCAAGTGCCAGCATCATTTCCTAATTAATGAAAGGAATTGTCAGTTACGACGTAACTTTTCCCATCGATAGTGATCTTCTGACGTACCAATAGCCTGTTCCATCTTGTCAGGTGGGTTACGGCCCTCATAGAGAGTTTTCCATCAAAGGAAATTCATCCGATCGGCTTGGCGTATGTTTTGGCGCATATTTCAAATTCGCGTCAAATCGGTAAACGGCGTGATATCCAGTGGCGCTCTCTACCAATCCCACCCTATCCACATAGCCTTCTCCAACCGGCCACTCATCTGCCGCGCCGCCAGGCCAGAATCTGTTAAAGTCCCCGCGCTCCGACGACATGCGATGCAAATGAGGCGCCGTGCGCAGTCTCCAGCGGATCGTAAAGACGCATAGTTGTCTCCAAAAGAAGAACCGAAGTACGGGTCCAGTGAAAGTAAGTAGCAGGAGTATTGCGCCGACAAGGACGACGATGAGGATTGCCCACGCGGATGTCGTGACGTGCCCAGGATTGTCCATCAGCGTTAGCTGGCACATATCCTGCTCTTCCTCTGTTGTTTCTACGGTCGAGACGCCGAGCGAGGCATACTTGCGCCACCCAGATACGGCTCGCTTGGCAGCTGTGAGGAGGACCATACGACTGGCGAGTGCAAGGCGCACAAGCTCAGCGTGCCCGCTTATTTCCTCTGGTGCTAGCTGAGTCGATCCAAGGGACAGGGTGTGACTCGCATAGATGGATTCACTTATACCGGCGAAGACAAAAAACAAGGGAATCCATGTGTTTATCCACATCAGTCTAAGAAAGCCAATGATTGCGCTATTGCCGGGTTTCTCATTTCTGAAATCGTATTTGCCAACCGCATCATTGCCGTGTAGCGAGACGCAGTCTCCCTGTTTCCCCGGGCAGTAGGCATAACTTGTGTTACATATAACCGGGATGATCGCCCGTCTGTAGTGATAGAGACCGCTTGAAGGCGTGCTGTCCGTTCCAAACATCGGATCGTCGCTCGGGCTTAGACTCGTTATAAGGCCGGCGTGGTAGAAAAGAATCGTTAGATCGCCGTTGTGAGCTACTGTATTATTGGGTTGCCAGGTAGTATTTCTCGACTTTCTGGTGGTATTAAAGTGTGCAAACAAGTTATACCCATATCCAAACCTTTCGCCAAGATTAAATTGATCGGTAACATAAGGGGTTCCGTTACCACCACCTCCTGTGCCGTAAAGCAATCCGTATATATCGGCTCCGTCATCCATTTTCTGTAGAAGTTTACGGCGATATTCCACCTTATAACATGTATTCAATACTCCGAATTCGGCGTTTTTAGACAGATATCTACTGGCAATACCTAAATCAGACTGCTTTACCCAGAAGCCAATGTCAACTCGCAGTGAATTGTTCCGGTCGCAGACAGGAGCCCAATCCGGGCAGTCTGAAGATATCACTACTCGGTCTTTGTCATGAGGAAAGCCGATAGAAGTGGCATTCATAGCGCTGTAGTTATACCCATGCGCATCGACAGACCGCAACATATCCGAATAAAGCAGCTTGTGATATCGGGCCGAGGCCGTCCAATTGCTAAAGTTAAGCAATGGACTGCAGAAGTCAAGGGAGCCGGGGACTCCCTGGGCCACCGGGACTCCATTTGCCAGAAGTAAAGGCAGAAAGATAGGAAAGACAGCTAACACTAGGGCGCCGAGAAGCCATAAGAGAGAAACACCTTTGGCGGAGCGGGTCTCTTTACGGAAATTGTTCAAAAGGTTCCGATAAGCGGGGATACTGAACAGCGCAGCTATAGGGCCATTCGTGTTTGCCAGTGCCACTCTGAGTTGATCAACATACCACTCCCGGTGCTCTTCAGAAAGACACGAGAAGAGGACCATAGTATATGGCCTAAAAGTTCTCACTACAACTGCCTGATATAGGAGTGTCATGAGAGCAACAGTAATTGCCCATGAGCTAGTACTAAGAGTAATCGGCCACCCCGAGCGAACTATGGCATTCCATTGTTTCATTTGGTCATTAGAGTAGACGCCGCTGGACGTGTTGTTCATGGTTTCTCGGGGACCTCAGGGAGACTTCTGATATGGAGCCTGGATAAGATAGTTGTGTCGTCGGTACAGGGAAAAAGTTCGAGGTAGAATATTCTTTAACACATAAAGTAAAGTGATCTAGTGTCGTGCATTTGTTTTATTTGGGACAGGAAACATGGAGATGACGTGTATGTCATTCGCCTGGCCCATGCAACCTACGCAACCCCCATTTTCTCTGTTTAGTTCAGCGCTGTTGTCAATTTAAGTTCAATTCTATTCAATCAGAAATCTAAGACATCTAATTGGTAGATATAAATACCTGATCAATAAGAAGGCGTTATTTCTATTAAATGTGCATAAAAACTGAATGGACTGCAACGCTGGGTCACTCCGTTGACGTGGCTGAGTGACGGAGACAAGGCAGTGCACAAAGCTTGTTGTATGCAGCCAATTCCACATGACTTGGATGTCAACAGGCAATAATAATTCAAGGAGCTGTTTAAACCTACGAGTAGTAACGGAACCGTAAACACAAACACAATAGATTTGACACCTGTGCCAATGCTTGCTTAGCTTAGCTATGAACACAAGGCGCCGTAATATAGTCATCAGACACAACGTTGGTTTAGTCGTGAAGCCTCCCACATGACAGCTCAATACTTGCGTGTCCCCTGCTGAGTATTGAACAAAGCTGAACAGTCATAAGCGCCCAATATAAAGAGTGACTCTACAATGACATACGAGATGTCTGCTAGTGGCCCTCTATTGAAGTAAGCATATTCATACTGGGTCCTTTCTCTATTTACATGAAAAGGCTATCGTGAGGATCTAAAGGCTAATCCAGCGACTATGCTTGTACTTAAGTATTCTTGGAAACTTTTGTGCGGTAGTAATTAAACCGGTCAGGTTAATGATCTCTCTTGAGACGTAGCCAGGGAAAGCGACACCCAACAAGTCGAATGTCTACGGCTTCCCTTATTGCAACGACAACACAACGTCACATGTATGATTTGGATTTATCCTTTTGAAGTTAAAATCAATTGGCTGGATAAAGTTCATAGGCCAACGGGTTGTGAAGACTCTCACTGTGATGCCATATATCAATGGATATATGGTTAGACGAAAACCCTGGGGCAAAATAGCTTAGAAAATACTAACATAATCCCAACCCTTATATAGGGTAAAGTTAGAATATGCTTCATGCATAAAAGCAGTCAGCTCCATCCACTACATAGGAGTGACCCTTATAGATATAAATACATTTCATTGTTACAGTTTTGTTATTCCAGTATTAGAGAAATACATTACACAAACCCTCCTAATGATAGTATATTAAAACTGTATCTACTACAACAAATGTTTCTCCATTACGGCATTCTGCAGGAAGCCAGAGTAAGTCCTTTCCTCCCATTATGATCCAAGCTTCGTGTCGTAAGTCAAGTGCTGGGACCGCCAAAGTCTTTGATGAGGTTACATAATCTGTAGAAGACATTGGTTCGACAGTCAAGGAAATGACACCATTATTTGTGACAGAATCACTATTGTTATATGTAAAAGGAAGTGCCTCTATGTAGTAATTTTACAAAATCACGCTCTTGCACATTCCTATTTCTACCTTCCAGATCATAAGAGATGGCAACGTTACAGCTATATCAGCAATAAAGATAACGCTTCGGGACTTAAATCAAAAACAGGGCCTCCTTGAGGAGCAGAACAGAAGGCTAAGACGTCGGCAGAACCTAGCTTGATTGTGATCATGATCAATTAGCCAGGTCCCTCATTTCAAGGCATCCTATAGAAGCGGAACGGCGGAACAAGATCAGCGTTCTCGTCTTAAGATTAAGTGAAAGCCTCTCGCTCCTTTGATGCCATTAGTTGTACTAAGAGAAGGACATGAGTGGCTAAACATATGCGGTCTCGGTCTTGCCACGGTGGCATGGTTGCACTCATCTTTACGGAGGTACAGACTGTAGGTTGAGAAATTGATTTTGTTCAGTTCTTAGCCACCGGCTGCTGCTGATTGAAATGCGGTAGTTGAATGATATTTCTTAGGTACGGAATTTAGCAGGAGAATCAGTAGCGCAAACGCCAATCTTATATACTTATCGTACACATTATAGAATACTATAGAATTCACTCTAGTAAAGTAGATTTAGTTATTAAATAGTAGGCAAGAGTTAGTATATTAACTATTGTCTTTTTTTCAATAATTGCTTATTGAATATATCAGACACAAGGTGCAAGCAGCCAGGTGAAGGTAAAGTAGGTTCTGCAGATTGTAAACTTAAGCTTGAAGCTTCTACTTCTACTAATCTGCCAGTGACTGAGTAGTGACCCGAGCCATCGGGCTTGGCGTTAGGGGACTTGTCAATCAAGTGAGAAAAGGGACTAGTCTCACCCTGCTCTTTCGGCTAAGTGCCACGACCTCTACCCCGACCTCTACCACAATGGGTACCACAAGCTCTCCTACCCCCGGTGCCCCGGCCGCCTCTATAGCTCCCGCTGTCCCGTCTTCCTTTATTTTCCTTCTCACCATAACCTCTACCCCGACCTCTACCACAACCTCTGCTACCCCCGGTGCCCCGGCCGCCTCTCGGGCTCCCGGTGTCCCGTCTTCCTTTATTTTCCTTCTCACCATCCTCATTCGTATAATCAACTTGCTGCTCCTCCTTCTCACAATCAGTGGGGTAGTAGCTAGGGCCCGTATGAGAGTGCTCATATTCAGAGTACTCTCTTTTGAAAGAAGTGGAATCGTCGCGCTTGGCCGGTGCTTTGTACGAGTCGGCATCGGGCTTGGTGGCAGGGGCTGCCATGATAGCCGACACGGCATTAAGAAGGGTGACAACAGACAACTTCATCCTGGCAAGTTGCTTGTGCAAGTATCGCAACGGATAAGGTGGGTTAACTTGTGCTAAGGTTAATTTTGAAAAGAATAAGAAGTATAAAAGGGAGAACGAGAGAGTCTGCTGGTCCAAGGCTGCTAAAGGTAATTTTCAAGGACAATTGTTAGAAACTGGGGCGAGAGTCCCTTTTCTCTTTTCCCACATACCCCAAAGTAAGTTTTGCCAAGTTATTATATAGATGCACACATCGTCGTTCCCTGTAGTTTGAAAATCTAGGCCTCGCATCCCCGCATCCCTGCATCCATCTCTCAACCTCAGACACGTCTGCAATTCGTTGGATTAGCCATTTTTCAATCTTAGCCTCTGGCTAGCAAATTCAAATCCCCGTATAACATTAAGCTGGCTAACTTTTGATTTTTGGCAGATAATTCCTCCTATCATCATTCTATGCTATTAGAGTATTGAAAGTCTAATTGGGTACTAGCTTTATATAAGCCTTTTATCTCGTCATACTGACTCTACAGCCTTCCTTAGCCCACTGGTGGCTTATATCGTTACCCCTTTAAACCCACGCTTTACCACTGTATTACTCTGGCAATAGCTACGTTACTTGCAGAGCTACAGTACTACTTAGGACTGTTTCTACAAATCTCTATTCCCCAGCTTCTTCTTTACTTATCCCTTTAATTGTGCGAAGCATAAGCTAGTTCTCAAAAATGCTTTATTGATAGCTATTAAGCTAAGTTCTATCTAGTACTAAGTAGATATATATATATACTAAAAGTAGTTGCTGAATTATATTAAGATTACTAAGTAATTCTAATAGTTGCCAGTGATTCTTTAGAGTTACTAGTGATCGTTTGGTCTTGGCGGTGATCTGTTCTTAGTGATCATTGGCCGGATCCAGTAGCGGGTAGTGACTGTATCTAATTGGTGAAAAATATGGGATATACGTGACGTAAGAACTGGGATCGTAACACTCACTCCATTTACAAGAAAAAGAGCCTACCCTGTAATATCATGCTTGGATTGGTAAGCTCACGGTGTTATCTTCATCCTCTTGCAAAAGTTCCATGTAACTTGAGGGAAAACCGCGTATTAGCCTACGCAATCCACAACAATGTCTTATCTGGAATCCTGGTCACAGGAAAAAAACATAAATAACATAACAACGAGAGCTACCCAAGATATTCTATTGTCTATATCATTGACTAGTCATGTCTAACACTGGCTTCCCTGTTCAAGACCCAGTAGAGTCATACTGGCAACTTCCCCCTCACCGAATTGCAAATCATCGTACAACCCCAAATCTTCCAAGTTATTCTGATTATGTAATTATCGGATCAGGCATCACTGGCGCTGTCGTCGCACACAAGCTCTTGGAGCGTCATGAAACCGCGTCGATACTCATGTTAGAGGCTCGAACAACTGCTTCAGCAGCATCGGGTCGCAATGGTGGCCATTGTCGCGCAGGTTGGTGGAACAGATTTCCACGTCATGTTGAGAAATATGGCGAAGAAGAAGCAGTCAAGATCGACAACCTTGAACACGCAAATGTTCAGGCCATGGCCGACTTTGTTCATCGACACAACATTCAGTGCGACTTTAAATCAGTCGAAACTGCAGAAGTGTTCAAGACAAAGGAAAAGTTCGATCTAGCGCTAGACGCAGTGAAATTTCGACAAGCCTTCCATCAACGGCGACCAGAGTCTGGCATTTCCATTAACCACCGGGTCATACAAGGCAAGGAAGCACAACAAGCGTTTGGGATTCGTGATATTGTTGGCGCTACAACCTACCTTGCATACACTCAGAATCCATATCTCTTGGTCTGTAGTATGCTCGAAATGAGTCTGGCAAGCGGCCTCAATTTGCAAACCAATACTACCGTGACCAAGGTTACGAAACAGGATGACCATTGGGAAGTCATTACACAGAGAGGAACTGTACGGGCGAAGAACGTCATTCTCGCCACCAATGCCTACACCAATGTTCTCTACCCAGAGTTGGCAGCAACCGGCTTCCTTGTGCCTGGCAGACACCAGGTGACAGCCATCCGTCCAGGAGACAAAGCTCATAAACTCCCAGCTCTGAGGAGAAGCTGTGCTTTGGCTGACTACAAGGGAGGAGACTATTTTCTGGTCCGAGAAGCAGGTCTCCGTGGAGCGGGGGATATGCTCTACGGCGGAGGAGAGCACATTGACAATGGGATAGGTTGCACTGATGACTCAAAAATCAACCCTGAGGTTGCCGAGTATCTCCACCATGCGGCTGCAGATTATATCGGGCGTGATGACTGGGGTGAAGAAGGCGAGGTAGTCCATGATTGGGTTGGTATTACATGCTATACGCCAGACTCTTTCCCCCTGGTTGGAGAAGCCCCGGGACAGTCGGGACTTTGGATATGTGCAGGAATGAATGGCCATGGAAGTAAGTACACGTCCCCCTTGGCGATTCTCAGTTTCTAATAGACAGTAGTGGCGTTTGCCTACAAGTGCGCCGAGGCGTTGGTTATGACAATGGATTCGGAAGAACCAGATTGGTTGCCAAAATCATTCCACCTTGCAAGAGCTTTCAACACGTCAAGCGCGACCCTCAATTTGACCTGATAGTTTTTAGGATAAAGCAGAGAGTTATTAGTCGAGTAGTATCATTTTCTCTATGTAATAATCCATGCTATTACTATATTGCAACAACTACTAATTGCAGTGATACAGCAGTGGCTGGCGCATAGTAACTTGTCTTGAGACAAGACCCTATTCGATGCTGTTTAAACTGCTCATACCATTTGAACATTATATCTCAACCTAATTATTCATCTTGTTGCAGCCGTTCACTTTCGAAAAAGAACCTCTATTCAACTTCAAACAGTCAGGTTGTTATACCACCATTTGTTGCATGAGGTCGCATTCATAGTATTACTGCTCATAGTATTACTGTATATGTGTTTAAAAACCGGCTGTCAACAAAAACAACACTTATGTCGTTGCTCAGTTAATAAATCTAAACACACCGTTCTCGTTGCTGATGCGGTCATTGAGGTCAATCCCTTGTCGCTCCCTATACCCCCCGTCACGCATGGGCAATTCCGCCGTGAGAGTTGTGCCCTCGAGTTTAACCTCCTTCGCCGATTTTGAAAAGTCTGTTAATAAATCACGTATCAGTCGAAGGCTCCTTGAGAGTAGTGTTTGCTGTGATGCGGAGAGGGCGAAAAACCCACCAACACCATCCCACATGAACCAGCCGTCCTCGTTGCCAATGAAATCGTCAAGGTTGATCTCAGCCTCACGATCTTGGCCCTCTCTGTTGGCTAGGACAGCCTTGAGGATATGTCCATCAACCAGTCGAATACTATGAGCGGACGCCTTGAAAGACATGATTGCACGGAGTGACGATAAGGAGAGATGTGGTAAGATGCAACAGGTATGAGTTGTTTGGCAATAAAGTTGTAAGGACAAATTCGATGCTGACAGAAATTTGGAGTGCGCTTTAGAAGAAATGGGTTGCTGTTATATAGACTATCACCGTGCCCCACGCTCTGGGACTGTCCCGGTCAAGATCTACATCGCGTTGGAGCTGAATGTACTCAAGTGGCTCATCTTTCAAGGTAATATCTTACTATATATTCAAAGGCCAATTAAAAGAGTCCACGCTTTGGTCCTGAATATGATCCGCAGTTATGTAGATCTTGATATGTACCCCACGACCAATCAAATTTACACACGCTTTAGGATTGTCTCATATAGAACCTGGTTTTCACTGGGGCTTTGATTATATCAAGTGGCTCATGTCTTGAAGAATTGGGTCTTGGCAGCTACTTTTTGGGCGCTCAGATACTAGCAAACAACAGTACGAATTAAAAACATCTTGCAACTTGTCGCTTCTTAACATGATCCAAACCTATAATCAAGGGGCTTGTGTAATCTGAACTACTAATGGCAGATCCCTTGACTATGACTTGAACAGCTGGTGCCATCGCTAACATCGTCGATGTGCTTACCAAAGCAATCATTCCTGTTAGCCTTGTGCGATAGGCATATAAGATCGCGGACCTGACTATCCTGTCATTCCAAACCCATCTCAACTCTACTTTGCATTGTACGAAGTTCAGAGGCGTGCTGCGTTCAAAACTGGTGACTAGTCGCCTCAACCATAGATACAAGTAGGAAAATGAATTGCATATTGTCAAAGTTTATCAAGAGTCTCAATTGAACAAGCTATTATCGGAAAAATCATAATTAAGTTATAAATTAATGCTGCTGTTTAGAACAACAGCAGAGCAAACTGAGCGCATAACGTTGGTCGATCCAAACACAAGCATTGGAACTTCGCATTTAGTACATGTCAACCTACAGACGAGAGACCGCACATGGCATCACACTTGATGATGGCTTTGCGACTGCAATGACCCAAATCATGGAACATCCCGCTACTAAAGAGACGATAGAATATTAAGCCTTGTTCTTCCTGCGAACGAGATGTAGTAAGTCTTTGACGTTTCGAAGCTTGCACCTTGGAATACTGACTCTCTCAGTTAACTAGGACAGATCAAAGGGATCCTTCTGTCGTCCTATGTTCCATACGGCAATGATGTCATCAATTTCAAAATATTACCATGAAGCGAAATAGAGGATGTTTCCTTACCAGACTTATATCTGCGTTTTGTACAGCCAAACAGCATGCCATCCGCCTTGCGCGCGAACCCTTATGGAGTCACGAGCAAGAACCTCATTTTCCAAGTTCTTTGATCTAGGGATGGCAGGTAGTTACCTTGCACCGAGCCTAAAGCGCCTCAGCTTTTGCTCCAATGACAAAGATTGTAAAAGTAAACAAAGCTTGGAAGGGCTTTTGGACTAGGGTGGTCAGGACATTGGGCTGTTTGTAATTTTACCAAAGTTCCTTCATACCCCAAATAGCAACCATGCTTTGGCCAACGTAGCTTCGTTGATTGCAATTTCATGTTGGTAGGGTGTCATCTGTGCAACCCTGGACCAACAGAGGCACGAGGCGGCAAAAATGGCAATATGATTGGTCTCTTGAAAGAGGGAAGAGAGAGGTAGGAGCACTTATAGCCACAATATGTTGCACGAAGTGCAGCAAACAGGGAGGCCCACCAGATGACAAGCACGTGCAGAGCTTCATCGCATACCACCCTCACCATTTCCATCTTTCTCAACCTGCCACAGCCTTCTCTTAATGAATCAGACTTCTAACACTCTAACCATTGAGGTTTATTCAGCATCTGTCTAAGACCATCATGACCTCAGTATCGCTCCCCTGCGCGAACTGCCATCCTGATAAAGATGGCTGTCAAAACATCGGAAAGTCTAGCTGCAAGAATTGTCGCCTCGTTGCTGTACGTGAAGGAACAGCTACATCAGTATCTGCGAGGCCTCCAGTCTATTGCTAACCTTCACCCATTTCAGTATTGCGGCTCCGATTGCCAGAAAGCCCACTGGCCTATTCACAAAGTCGATTGTAAATCAGCCCTCGGCAAAGACACGTGGACTCCCAACTGGGCGCTTGAGAACAGAACTCCAGCATTCGTCAGAGGAGGTATAGGCGTGAGCTTTGGAGGCAAGAAGTTTCTATGGGGGAATGTCCCTGCCCTTGATGTCCTTCGGCTTGACTCAAATGAAGGAGACAAGTATCAAGGCCAGTTAAGCCTGTTGTTTGCAGGTATTTTCTCTGCCCAAGAGTGCAATATTTTGAATTCAACACTGACATGATGTGTGACTTTATAGCCTCTGGCGATTTGCGAAACCTTGTCAGGACGATGGCTCAACTCCCATCGAGCTATAATCAGCCCATGAACATCGTTATGAACGACCGCGATCTTGATATAGTAGCACGAAATACTATATTGCTCCTTCTGGCGGTTACCGCCCACGGACGAGATGACACCATTGACTGCATGATCCATGTTTGGTATTCAGCCTTTATTCGGAGGGCCGATTTTGACATTATCAACCAGAGAGTTCGCCCTCTTATCGAAGATGTTTGCTCCAAGATCAAGGATAAGCCCGCGAATGCAACTTTGGGGAAGACCTGGAAATTTGGTGAAAAGTCCTCCCTGAGACTTGTTCTTGAAAAGTCGTCATGGGAAAGACTTCTGAGCTTCATGGAAGTTCCCGAAGGATTGACAACTGAGAGGGCGAACAAGATACGAACAGCGGTCACAACCGCGGATTCGCGAGTAGATTACCGTGACCGCGCTTTTCTTTTCTTCCCTTCTTCTCATCGTATTGCGAGATACCGCTTTCGACAGGATGGACTTTTACTCCCCTTTGGGACTGGTCGCAATGACTTTCAACAGCCAAACCCGTAAGTCACAGAAGGCTTGTTACTTAAGATGAAGCTCATAAAGATAGAACATTCTTCCAGAATGCTGATACCTGGCCGATGCCTGACAACGCCGATCCTCTGAACGGCTGGTCTATGAAGGAGGTCGAGGCAGTTTTTACCGGACCTGCGACCTCGGATATTTACGGAAAACTTTTCCATTACATCAGATCTTTGCTAAAAGCGTTTTTAGAGCGATTGTCAAACTCAAGTGTGGCATTCGAGCTTTTTCAACTCGATGCGACCGATCTCCCCAGTCATCTTGAGACGCGAACTTTTGATCGCATAGAGGTAAGTTCCACGACAGATAACGATCAAAACTATATACTTACTTGGATGAGGTATCCAATATCTCGGATGGCGGATATCTAGGCATCCATCAAACAGTCGGCATAATGTCGCCGTTGCTTCGATCACCTTCTGTGAACCCTCACGCCACTCTGATCACCCTATTCATGAATGTTGTGGATGAGAACATGACTCAACAAGATCAAATGGCTGATGCAACTATGAACAGCCCATCAACAAAGCGCTTGCTCAAGTTCATCCCGCCTAGCCATGCACTAACCAGTAGTCATGACCCTGGTCTCATCAGGTTCACCTCTGGTCGTGATTATGTTCGGACGTACGACCACATTTTTGACAGGTGAGTGAAAACAATCCAGGCAACTCCTTGTCCCAGACTCATGGACTCCATTCTGATTATGCCTCAAGAGTTGCACAAATGTTCAGCTTCTCCGAGTTTCCTCGATACATTGGGGTGGAGATGAAAGAAAAGAATACTATTGTCGAGAGATGGCCATTCCGGCTTAAGCTCAACCCTGAACAGAAAGGAGCAAAGGATGAATTTGACCTTATGGTGAGAGGTGGTGCAAGTGGAAAGGAACTGTACATTGAATGGAAGAGGCTTGCGATCTAGAAGAATATGTCAGAATGTGGCATAGGACATGTATGTGTCTAGTGATCAGCCGATCCCCATACGTCCATCGGTACTGTCTATGGAATTATTATTATTGCGATATATCAAGGTGCCTGTAATCTGAGAAACAGTCAATTGATTATGTAGGGAGCCAAAGCTCAGTTTGCATAGTTTTGTCATGCTAAAGAACCTGACCCTTCCCAAATTAAAAGAGAGTTATTTTCGATGGAGTTCCCCGAGGCGTCCATTCAGATTCCTTTACCGATTCCATAGCACAGTATCGTAGCCAACCAATACGCTCATACCGCCCCTTCGAATCATTCCACCGATTTAGGCGTGGCTTCAACACGATGCCATTGACCCAATGAGAACGTTGGCTCTTTTCAGTACCAAGCAAAAGGAAGTACACATGCTGTAGTGTCTCTTGTAGCTCTTCTTCAGTTTCCCAAAAACGATAATCGGGCCAGAAGTGGCCATGCATGGCCGGCTGCTTGTGTTCGCTGTCTACCTCCCGGGTTGCTGGCTCGTCCTTTGAAGGCTCGACAAGAGAGCCGTGGCATCGGACTAAAAGTTGACTGTCCTCGGAGTGGCGCCTTGTCCACTCAACCACTTGACAGCATTGTATCAACGGGTAGCCCTTGAACGATTTGCCGAGTTTGGCGAGATTTCGAATAGAAACCGGCTTTACGAGTCCAGAGACAAATATATAAGAACCCTCGGCATAAGATTGCGGATTGAACTCCTGAGCCTCCTCGTCAAAAGAGGTTCCGTCAACTTGGAAGGTCGCATGCAATTCAATACGCGGCCAATAAGTTTGCGTATCACAAGCCGCTGCCCACGTCCATGAAGCGGTTTTTCGCACACGTCCAAGCGGGGCCTCACCTCCCCCAGTTCGCCAAGTGAGATCTTTCCGAAGGTTCTTAAGCCAAAGGCCGGCCAGGTAGGACGAACCCATCACTCTCTGCGAATTATTAGTCAATCCCTTACTTACACATCTTAGCATATGTCAATAGATACCTGGAACCTTTGAGCAAGTCCTGCAAGGGCAGGTAACTTGTCACTAGGCTTTGTGAGGTCTCGTGAAGAGTATTGTTCAACCAACTTTCGCCAGAGCGATGCGACATCATGTGAAGGCAGATCGTCCAGTAGCGAGTACTGATACTTTAAAGGCTCGCATCCGTAAAAGCTTGGGAGCCCATCACGGGGGTTGAATGGGCCCTCTGTTATGGTGCAATTACACGAAACATCCTCTTGACACTCCCATATTATCTCGTGGCGCCCAAAGCAGAGAAATCTCTTTGAGAGTAGACGTTCTTGCACAGTCCAAGCACGAGTCATCAACGGGTATGATTTTCTATGCCACCCGGAATTTGGATGGGGAACAGCACGCCGGATATAAATTTCATGGCCAACGTCATCGACATCCAGGTGAAACTTGAAGGGTTTTGTGTATATATCAGTAGGCTCTGCGAAGAAGCCTCCATCATCGCTATCACTTCCCCCTGCTGCCAGGGTGATGTAAGCATTCTCATATATTGACGCCATAAGCGAGGCTTGAGTTTCCCAATCATTTTCATCGTCCTGAATAATGCAAAACGAATCGATCCATAGATAGCGAATGCCAAGAGCCTTGGCAACATCTACGGCATCGCGAAACGTCTTGGGTAGCTCAATTAGGGGGATTCCCTTCTCGTTGGCGATTATATTCTCCCGCCTCGTCAAGTGCTTCGATCGAGTGCTGCCCCAACAATGGCTTAAGCATGCGTAGCGAACATTGTCCACAGTTACGAGCTGTATGTAATCTTTGCGGTCTGGTTGCAAGTCCAGCAAGCGCAAAGGGGTAAAGTCCGTCATCTGGGAGCAATTTTCATGCAATTCTTCGCATGCCTTTATCCAACATTGAATGCGAGGTAGACTGTATTGTAACTCAGTACTGGGAGGTAGCAGAGAGGAGCAAGCAATATGTTTGAGACGAGGTTGACCTGATTGTTAATGAATACAATATCCGAACAACTTTCAAAGGGAAGAAGAACCTTGAATATTGAAAATGTCTATGTCATAAACATATTCACCGAACAACCAGAGATCCATCTTGGATCCCGTAATATTGAACGTAATCTTCTCATCAGAGCGGGACCCATGGTCAGGAACACACCATACCCACGCCTCATGAAGGAGGACACAACCAGGACAGCCCAGCTGCGCAGACTTTTGCAGGTCTTCGTACTCCTCAATGCTCTGTTCGCGGCTGCGTTCGGACCTGCTTTCTATTTCCTCCTTCCAATCATGGAATTTGCATAAAGTGCAGATACGCGGAGAAGCAGTGCATATCGATAAATCAGTCATCCTCTGTTTAAATTGACGTTGAGTTACTGAAGATAATCACAGGTCGATACTAAAATCGCTCATATTACATCGAATGATACATGATCGCACGGCCGCGGTCAATCAATTCCCCGGTGAGCCTCGTGTCAGCCCGATCTGGATAAAAGAATTGAATGTAAAGGAAATGTGACCAGAAACTACAGGGGTTATTTCTAAATAAGCAATGGCAAGTCGTGAAATGAGTTGGAGGCCTTCCTAAGTGGCAAGTTTCAGGGCTGTCTGTATAAACATCATTGACAACCCTTCAAAAGGTTATCCTATCCACTATTTGTTTTATGCCTCCCCCCTCACTTCATCCGAGGAAACGTCAAACGTGGCCTCGACTCCAGCATCTCCGTTGTCAAAGATTCGGTACAATAACTTCCAGACAAGGATCACAATTGCAGCCGCTATAGCACATCCAGCAGCAATACTCAATCCACGGGTATATCTAGGTGCGTCTAAGAAATAGATGTCAGCTTCATCCTTCTGAGAGAAACTTTGCATGCTCACCTTGAGTTCTGAATAACTGGTTCCCGGGAAAGTTGGCAAGCTGGATGCTCATCACATAAGCAGCCAAAGCTACAGGTCTCTTGTAATCGGGCATCTTTGCTGTGAGCCATGCGGCACTGATAGCTTGAACACAGCCCATTCCCATCTGCGTCCAGACGACACCCCCATAAAGAGTCCACTTACTTACACCATTTGGTGCAAGTGCTAACCACAGTAGACCAGCTGCTCCCCAGAGGTAACCGAGTGCAATGTGGAAGCCCCGCTCTCGAAAGTGGTCACTGCTGAAAGCCAAGGTCACGGACCAGATCAGAGCACAAACGCTACCAACTGAGTTGAGGCCATTAGCTTGAAGTGACGTGAAGCCAAGAGACTTGATAATAGATGGCGCATATGTATTCATCGGAGAAATCATGACCATGGAGAGAAGGCCGGCAACGAGGTGTCCATATAGTCTCCAATCTGCGAAGGTCTCCATGATGTGAGATAGTAAGACTGGTTGTCCGTATCGAAGAGCTTTGGTGGGGTCGTTGCGGATGACGCGGGTGACAATAATGGATGCTTCGCGTTCGGTAAATATGTTGAATGATTTACCAAAGAAAGACTTTGGCTTGGCTGCGTTATGAGGGAAGTAAAGGTAGGCAAAGATACCAAGAACACAGGTCAAGACACCCTCTGTGTTCCGTTAGTTGACATAAGTCAAGTGAGGCCCTGGACTTACCAATCAGAAACAGCCATTGCCATCCATGGAGACCTCCTCGACCTCGAAGAGAAAGTAGGCCAATAGATAAAGGGCCACCAAGGGCTCCAGCAAAACTGTTAGAGGCCCAGAAGATGGCGTATCGCAAAGCAAGTTCTTGGTTTGTGTAATAGCGTGAGATATAAAGGGCGAAACCTGGGATATAACCACCTTCAAGGGCACCGATGAAGAACCGAGCAACACAAAGACCGGTAGCATTCTTCAAGAATACCTGGGACCAAGTCGCTATTCCCCACAAGAACATGGTGATGGGAAGGAATCGCTCTGGGCCCATGTACTTGCTAATCATGTTGAAAGGCAGCTCTGTGACGATGAAGCCCACTGTGAAGAGTGTTTGAGCCAGGTTGATGTCTGTGTTTGTGATGTTGATATCGGTTCTTAGGGTATCCGTTAACGCATTTCCAATATTTGTGCGGTCGAACTGGAGGAAACAAAAACAAAGAACAATAAAGGGTAGGATAAAGAAGTCAACTTTCAGTAAGGCTCTTCTGGTCTCGCCAGTTTCAATCTTGATGTTGGAATCATATCCGGGAACATGGATAGCTTCACTGTGAATGACATCTCCATCATGCTCAGAGGTAAAGTGGTTCATCTGATGACTCTTCTCAGATAAGGACGCCATTTTAAATAGAGTGGATTGAAGATCTCAGTGACCGCTGGTTTGGTCTTGCAATTATCTTGAACTTCTGCATGATCTATATACTAGCCATATGATATTGTGATAATAGTTGGCCGATAGATAATGATACTCGATTTGTATGGTGTTGAAGATACCATGGCGACGATAATGGCGTGCTGATAGGAGCCAACCTATTGGAGACCTTGACTTCCAGACGTGGCGCCGTCGGTGATAAGACTTGCCGACGGAACGTTATCAGCCTACGGCATGCCGACGGTATACCGGAGGCTTCCCGGCGGTATGCCGTAGGGTAAGTCAATTTGCAATATCTTGCCACTATCCATCCCTGGATTGAATCAAAGTAAGATTGGGAGCTGAGCAATTATTGACAAAAGAGGACATATCCCTGAAGTATTTAAGATTAATATTCTAATTCAACTGTTGAGCAGACAAGAAGTCATTCTGATCGACTTGTACAACACCAACACAAACCCAGACCCAGCATTTTCGTCCCAATGGAACAAAACACATTAAAAAGACGCGGCGTTGGTCTCACGGGAGTCGATAAAGAGCGATCTTTCGGCGGCTACACACTTTTCTGTCCCTTGACCAGCGATACAGCATATCTGATCGACATTGATGGAAAAGAAGTTCACTTATGGAAACTCCCGGGTCGAATTGGCCGTCATGCTAGGATACTTCCCAATGGCAACCTAGCTGTCAATACCCTTCGAACAACTGAGCTCACCACAAAGGACGGAGGCCCATTTCCTTTCCCCTTCTTTAACAAGTACGGTGGTGGCATTATGAGTGAACTGGATCCAGATGGAAAGGTGGTTCGTCAGTTTACAGACCCCTTTGGTCATCATGATCAGTTTCACTACGGCGATGGAAGGTTTCTCTATACCAGCCTTGAAGCGCTGTCAGTCGAGGATTCTGCAAAGATCATTGGTGGTGTCCCAGGAAGTGAAATCGACGGCATTACCTATGCGGACACTATCAATGAAGTTGACGAAAAGGGCAACCTGGTCTGGCAGTGGAAGGTTTCAGAGCGTTTACCGCGGGAAGAATACCCCCTCCAGCCTCACTACACGCGAGAGCACTACCCTCTCATCAACTCCGTCATCCCCATGCGCGATGGGAAACACATCCTTGCCTCTCTGCGCTCTGTATCAGCAGTCATCATCATCGAGAGATCAACCGGAAACATCGTGTGGAAGCTTGGACCCGAGGTACTAGCACAGCAGCACAACGCTACTGAACTAGATAACGGAAACATTCTCATTTTCGACAACGGAGCGTTCCGCACTGGCGAGTCTATCACTTATACCCGCGCCATTGAAGTTGACAGAGTGACAAAGAAAATTATGTGGGAGTATCGAGATCGCTCTCAGATGCACAACTTCTTTACACCTTTCATGGGAAGTGCGCAGAGATTGGCGAATGGAAACACGTTGTTGTGTGAGAGTGCGTTTGGACGACTCTTTGAAGTTACCCTAGATGGATATGTCTGCTGGGAGTTCATTAACCCCCACTTTGCGCCGTATCCTGACGAAGTGACTGCCAAGATATTCCCTGGGGAGTCCAATGCACTATTTAGGGCATATCGCTATTCTTTGGAAGAGATTCCTTGGCTGAAGGAGAAGTTGACAAGCGTTAAAGGAAA
Organism: Fusarium transvaalense; assembly: GCA_013623685.1. Taxonomy (NCBI): domain Eukaryota; kingdom Fungi; phylum Ascomycota; class Sordariomycetes; order Hypocreales; family Nectriaceae; genus Fusarium; species Fusarium transvaalense. Next base: position 49,636 of record JABFFG010000194.1, read on the forward strand.
CGAGGACGTAAAGGAGACTTCAGGAATGTTGGGCAATATGTGTAAGCAACAATAGTCTAGATACGTTTGTATCTTGTTCAGGAAAGACAGAAATTATCATATTGTATCTAGGCTAAGTATGTATATCCTATGACAAGGTTAGATAGCTTGCCGCCGATCTAGTAGGCCGTGTTTTCCACATCATTGATGAGTGCTTTGACCTGAGCCATTTCTCCATCGTCAAACTTGGGAATACCCTGCACTCGCCCCAAGGGAGTTGCCCACGCAGCCAAACTAGCTTCAATTTCGCTTTCACGAAGCTTCCATCGCTCAAGCATTGCACATGCAAGATGGTAATACTCATCCGCATACTGCATAAACCCAACTCGTTTCCACAGATCTTCACTGGGAATCCCTTCAGTATTATAGCTGACCATGGAGCTACAGCCTTGTCGCCATAACCAGATCCATCTACTTAGTCCGATGGCTGCAGGGGAGAGTTGCGTAGCGTCCACCAGGGTGGTTTGGTACTGGAATACTAAACAGCAAAGAGCTATACCATCCTGATCAGAACATATCCTTACACAGGAGAAAAGGTTAGAATCAGCACAAATTGGTCGACATACCTGATACGAGTGTAAACATATTGAACGAACTAAGATTTTGGAACAGTTGCATATTGATGACATGGGAAGAACACAATAGCCGAACAGCAGATGATACCGTGAGTCTGGACTGATCGTGGTTGCCATCAGTGGCAATGTACAGTTGAAGAAAGCATTCCGCTGCTGATTCAGCTTGAAAACATGCTTCGGGAGATACGAGCCCGGTATTGAGTTCAAGAGATATGACCCTTGGCGGCAGTCTGTAGAAGAGCACAAAGGCTGAGTCAAGAAGATAAATATACGTCGCCGTTCTAACAAATCGATTAGACGTCTGCGAGTCGTGGGCCTGAAGCATACATACCTAATCATTGATTCAAGCAGAATGAACTTTGTCCATTTCTGATTTGTCGGTGATGCAGGCCCCATTGTCGCGAGACTCAAATCGTAGAGACCAAATGATCGCGCAACCTACAAGTTAAAGTCAGAACCGCCTATACAATTTGAGGCTTACGGTGCATGCATACTGAGACTATATCGCTGTAGCGGTCCTTTCGGACCCGCCGTTTCGACTCCCTGGACCCTTCCCAGTTCTGTGCGATGCATACAAAATAGGCAGCATGCAACGCCTTTAGTTTATCCCACACCGCCGCCTCGTCGCCCACGAGGTTCGAAGATGCAACAATGGAGTTGTCAAAAAGAATACCATCACTAAAGACTGCTTCTTCAACGGGGTTCAGCCACGCCATCGCACGCACGGAGTCATCTGGCTCTGGTGACATGCATGCTCCGAGTACTGCCAAGGCCGCAACAAGGCCAGGTGGATTGGCTTCGGGTCTAAAGGTTGGTTTGTGGATGATTGGTGTTTGGGGATACCATCCAGACCAGAAAAGGGCCAGGAACTTGCATAGGTTGCGGGGAGAGAAGAACTCGAGACAACTCCTCCCAATGACCGGGGACCATTCTATCCCCATCTTGGAACGTCCTTGTGCTCGGGTAATCGCTTTCCTGATCATGGCCACAATCTCGTGTGTTTTGTCGTGCAGGCCTGGACAAGAGGTATTCTCAAGCGCGTCGAAACAATGCCGGTCCGTTGCTGAAAGGCAGTTGTAGGTCTGACATCGTTCCAGTAGTTGTTTTCTCTGAGCCACAGTGCCACATTGGTAGCAATCGGTAATTCCAGATGACTCGGTGAATCGTCTCAAGAATGGCAGTACCAGCTTCTCTGAAGTCGTTGCTCGGTTGACGCAAGACCCCAGAGGCGTTGTGAATTTCCATATATCGTCGTAGATACCAAGACCGAAGCCAGACGGTGGAGGTAATGTTTGACATTGCACCAATTCGAAATGGCTTAGAGTCAAATCAGTCAAGACATCTGCCATTGACGTGCCATTCCCTCGAAAAGTGCCGTTATTCACTGTCATCTGACATGTGTTCAAGTCACTCTGCCTGGTCCATGCTGAGGAGTCCAGTGGGCTTGCTGCACTCGAACTGTTTACTCGTACATAAGAGCATCCATGCTTTGTTCTAACGCATGTGCTGCATGGTGTATTTCGATCGCAAGCACGTTTCATCTGAACACATCGGTCACATGCTTTTCGTTCTTTGCCTCTGGTTCGCCGGCTGGGTAAACTCGGTACCTCTGAACCAGATTCCAGTCGCATCTTACATGTCACCCAGTGCCTTTTGAGAGCATCCCTGCGAGTTATGAGTAAGCATGTCGGCTGTCGCAGAAATGTTGGACTTGCCTGCGAGTGAAAGGGCGCTGACAGAAAGAGCAAACAGAGGGCGGTTCTGAACCTTCTATACATTGTTAGATGCCGTCTGCTACTCAGTGAATGATAAGATGCAAAGATAATGCCTCTTCAGGTCAAGGTACATACTTGCGCGGCGGACCGTCGGTAGACCCGAGAGCGACGGGGATGTAGGTGTACCCATTGGAACAGCCTGCAAAGCACCTGCAGATGAGTAATTCAAGCAGGTCCGTTGTGTTGGTTACGAGTCTGAATATGCAGGAGGTCTACTCATGCAGAATAATCGCGACTTTGACAAAACAATGTCTGCATATTCCTAAAGGAACCGTACAACTACCGATGGGATCGACAGATCATCGCCGAATTAGTACTAATCTGTCCCTTGTTAGAAGAGACCAGAGTCAAAAACGCGGGGTAATGGCAATAGTCCTTTTCCTATTGGTCTCTTCCATTCCGTGGCGGTGGACTATTTCCGCTCTCCAGATACTCATTGAGTCCTTGTTAGTGTGCGGGGGTGGACTTTGTTCCGACTTACATGGACTTGGCTTCAAGACATAATGTAAAGCAACGTATATACAAATAGTTATATAAGATATCCCAAAATGCCAGTATAATTCCTAATTTCTCATCAGCACTTGCAACTCCCAAGACTTTCTCTCAAATAATAATTCCAACATGTCTCCTCCCGAAGAGCACCATGGTCTCAAGTCCAAGTGGCCCGAAGCTCTAGATCTCGCTGGCTCCAACTCCCCCTGTCGCTTAGAAGGCGAGATTTCCGATCTTGTAGTTTTGGGCGAAATTCCATCTGCCATTGATGGCACTTTTTACAGGGTCATGTGTGATCCTTTTGTTCCTCCCGACCCCAACAATGTCGCTATTGACGGCGATGGCAACGTCTCTGCCTTCAGGATCCACAACGGTCGAGTTGACATGAAGATGAGATATGTCGAGACTGAAAGATATAAGCTTGAGAGAAAGGCTGGAAAGGCTCTTTTTGGGCTCTATCGAAACCCTTATACTCATCATCCCTGTGTGAGAGCCGCTGTGGACTCGACGGCCAACACAAACATGGTGTTTTGGGCGAATCGTCTCCTAGCACTCAAAGAGGTTGCTCTCCCTTATGAGATGCACCCAGATACACTCGAGACACTGTGCTATGATCCATTCGGGGACCAGATCAAAGCAAAAGCATTCACAGCGCATCCCAAAGTTGATCCTTATACCAAGGAACTTGTCGTCTTTGGGTACGAAGCCAAGGGTCTTGGAACCAAGGACATAGTCATCTATGCCATCGACGAGAAGGGCATCAAGCATGACGAGCAATGGATTCAGTCCCCTTGGTGTGCTTTTATCCACGACTGCGTCATTACACCTAACTGGATTGTTCTCGTACTGTGGCCCTTTGAGGCCAAGGTTGAGCGTATGAAGGCAGGCAAGCAGCACTGGGCCTGGAATTACGATCTTCCTGCAACTTTTATCGTTGTACCTCGCCGAAAGACGTCCAAGATTCCATCTTCCTGGAAGCAAGGAGAACACCGAGTCTATCACTGGAAGAACTGCATGCCTATCCATACAGGTGGAGCCTGGGAAGAGGATGACGGAAAGCTATATCTCGAGTCGTCTCGTGTCCATGACAACGGCTTCCCATTCTTCCCGCCAGTGGACGGCAGAATGCCAGCTCGAGACACCAAAGCCGACTTTGTACGATGGGAGATTGATCTCAACGCCCCTACCAACACTCAGATGGTTGATCCCCAAGTTATTCTCGATGTCCCATCCGAGTTTCCACGAATGGACGAACGATTCATGACGCACAAGCACGAATACATCTTTTTGAACGTCTTCATCCCAGAGGACACTCACGAAGGTGCCAACATCTTTCACGGACTGAACGGGTTAGCCATGCACAATCACAATACGGGCGAGACACGATGGTTCTATGCTGGCAAGGATTCTCTTGCCCAAGAGCCAATTTTCATCCCTCGAACTCCAGATGCGCCTGAAGGTGATGGTTGGGTTATCTCCATGCTCGAGCGACGGGCTGCTAATCGCAGTGAGCTTGTGGTACTTGATACCAAGGAGTTCGAGAAGCCTGTTGCGATAATCCAGCTTCCTATGCATGTCAAAGCTCAGATCCACGGGAACTGGGTTGACGCAAAGGACCGTGTACCAACAGAGCCACTCGTCAAACAAATTGGTGAAATGAAGATCAGTGGAAAGGGAGCTCTGGAACCGTTGGAATAAGTAAAGTAGTTGTCTCGTTGGCAGGTTTTTAGCTATAATATGAATGTCATGGCAGTATTCTGTGTTCGATCAGCTTCACTAGTGACCAAGGCGATAGTTCCACCTCCTATACAAATGTCAAACTTGCAAATGATGTCTTTGAGATGATTTTTTGAAATAAATGCCAGAGTTCGATGATATCTTTAGAGTACAAGGGCTTCCGCATGCAGCCCGCTGGGAGCAGGAAACTAAATTACAGGGTCAGCTCAAGCTGGCTTAGAGTAGGCTCTTAAGTTGCTTATTTTTATCCTCTACCTAACAGACAACCTGGAAGTCCTCTTTTCTGTTAGCCTGGAAGCACGCTGACATCACGGATTGATCCTCTCTCATCAACTTCATAGGTAGGCAGGAACTGCTCACTGGCCAGCAAGAGAGTGCGACTGGAAGGACTGCCTGAGGCTATCTCTTGAGTTCATCAGGGAATGGACTAGTTGGCAATTAATATAGTGTTCTTTTGAACAAGGACGCATCTTTCACAGGGCTAGAGCTCCTAATTTGGGAGACAAAAGAAAGAAATATCATAAGTGATGACCTAAAGTCTTCGAAACTGACTAACTATTAACAAGTACTATTGCAGGCAGCGATTGTGAATGGGCTAAGCCATTATAGCCGAAACCACTGAGCTCCTTCCACCTCCTCCACCAAGACACCAATCTACATCTTTGGTGGCTTTACATTCTCGTCCACTCCTTTGATTTTAAGTTGCACACTCAGGGTTGACTTCGACGAGGCAGCGGTGGGCTGCTTTTGCTCATCCTTGCTTGTATCGAGTCCCAATCGCCTCGACTGCTCGAGTCAACCACAAGGATTGCTTGAAATATTTCATGCGGTGTAGGTTTCGAGTTACCGACAATTAATGCAATGCCACGTCTATGTTTGCCGTCGATCAAACGGGTAGTGATAATGCTGCCTTTTGCCATTGAATGTTGTTGGTGGCCGACCAATCATGTCACATGGATCCATTATGTGCTCAATCAGCAGTTGGATCTCGGAAGGCGGGGTTCTACATCCATGATTTTGTCCTTTGCATCTCACCAACTGAAGAGATGGCTTCGCAAGCTGTCGTCGTCATGGCGCCTGAAACTCCAACCCTGGATAGCCAAACTACAAAGATTTTCCTTGCTGGCATTACAACCACCACCAACGAACCAGATTGGCGTCAAACACTCACAGCCGCGCTGGTGAATCATTCTGTCACGATACTCAACCCAATGCGGCCTGACTGGGATAGCACATGGAGAGAAGATTTTTCCGATGAGCGTTGGGAAAAGCAGATTCGGTGGGAATTGGATATGCAAGAAGCCGCCGATATCCTTGTCTTCATGTTCCACCGAGCCACTGAAGCTCCCATCAGCCTCATGGAACTTGGGCTGGCGGTCAAGACAAAGACAGTCATTGTTTGCGCCCAGCCGGATTACAGGAAGAGAGGCAATGTAGAAGCAGTTTGTCGGAGATTTGGAGCAAAGTTGTTGAGCACCCAAGAAGAGCTCCGAGATTGTTTAATTGCCATGTTGGATCAGCACAAGAAGTGATAAGAAAGCATGTTATGATGGCTTCGCTCTAAGAAGAGAAATAGAAGTACCACCACTAGTGTCCGGACATACTATGCAGCCGTCCCGTGTCAATTTGTGATTTTCGGAAACCAAGGTGCCTCAACCTCGAACGGGCTTTTTAGCTCTAGAGTACCAATCACTGATCCTCTAAGGCCAATAGACAACTTAACAACGCTCCAAAAATAAACACAAAGCTTCCCAAAAGACCGTTCCATAGTTTCCTTCCACCTTTTGCGTGTAAAGATGTCTTAAGCCTGTCTTCTTCCAGCCAAAACCATTAAGTCAACTCAGTCTCATCTTATATTAAGTAACAGTTGCATCAAGGCTTCTTGCCATGCTGTTGCTGATTAATTTGTAGGTGGGTAGTGATGCCAAAAGAGCTCGCAAGATTTGAAAGTTAATGTGTAACTTGCCCTGTTTCTATAACCTTGCTACCCACCTCATTTCCTCATGTGTACATAGACGGGGTTTGGCAGACACGAAACAATCGCGGGAGTGGCCATGTGTTGCTACATGAGCAAGATTCGGTGGCTTTGAGCAACATACAGAGAATTGCCTGCAGCCTTCCGAGGCATCCGAATTGTGATCGGCCTGTCCCACACTTTTCCACTCACTCAAGCCACAAGATGATGTATTTACCTAGGTAGTTAGTCATTTTATGTCTGCCATCTTTAACCCGCTCCTAGGCTATCAATCTCTTAGACGACCAGAACTTTGAGTTTAACTTTATTCCGTCTCACCCTCATCCCCCTTCACCCAACTGTATCAAGTAAAGACATAAATAGGGACGGACAAGATGCAAATGAACACTGAATAACTCCCCCTAACCTATCACTTTTTTCTCAATCAATCGCCCGACAAGATGGATCGCTCAGCTCAGAACCATCCCTTCCTGATCCCTTTCGCTGAGCTTACCGAACGACATGAGTATGCTCAACAGCTCGAGGACTACATGCGGATTTTGTGGCCTGAATTCCGCCTGCGTACTGAACATGCTGCCATCGTCTTATTTGTTAGTCGCAACAGACTTTGTCACCATTAGCCGTTTGGAGTATCAATCAAACTGGCAAAGTCGCTAGCATCTATTCTTCCATTCCCAATACTATACTACAGTGAGTGACTGAGCACACTCTTGGACGTGATTGACCGCTTCAATTAATTAATTGCTTGGATGTATTTGATCTACTCATACCTGTCGCTTGTACTTTGCGCAACGGGCTGCTGCGCAGGCAGGCAGGCAGGCAAAATGACACCCGCCTAGATCCTGGCTATGGAAGTTTAACAAAATGCCCGGAGCCATCTATACCTGAGTGATGCACTAAGAATCCCGAACCTTGACTGAATGGGCCGGTATATCATGGCAAATTGGCCAAGACTGAAGAAAACGAGGGTGTATGAAATGTATTAGTTGAGGGCAACTGCGTTGGGCATCTGCCACGATCAAATCCATAGCTTACAAAGAGAAAGAAAGTTTCTGATCTACCTAACCTTGTTATTTGGCGCCCACGATCTCCTCTCCAGGGGAGTGTTGTCCATTAGGTTGAGTTAACTTATAACCTACCTAGGTAATCCGTTGAACCTAATCAGCTTCTCCTTTATGCGAGAAAATGCATACCTACCTTAGCAAACATCGCGACTCACTTTCTTTGACTTTTTTTCTTAAACCTCGGCCGTTTCTTAGGCAACACACAAATTTGACGTAACTTTCCCAATTTTGTTGCCAGACTCTGTCCGTCTTCAAATTGTTATATAAATTCAGACATGTAGCCAGCAAGACAAACCTCATCAGAAACAACTTAACCGAATACCTCGCTCTACCTTTCAATTCTGCACATTTTTCTTTCGGCCCATCCCATATTGTTCTTTGGTCTTTACTCTCAGCAAGATGACGCCCATCAAGAAGTCCAAGGAAAATCATCATATTATTATGCCCCAGGCACCCTTTGAGCACCCTCACCGGTTGAATCACTTGACTGAACGACATGAACACGCCAAGAAGCTCCAACGTGAGATCGAGTTCATAAGACCCGAGTTCCGTATGCGCGTTGAGCAGATGGCCGCAGTTCTCATGGTAGAGTTCGCAGCACTTGAGCCCGGAGGTCGTCTGTCATTACAGCATCCTGACACCTCGGCTTACGACCTGAAAGATGCGCTGGATAGCATCTCCCCATTTTGCAAGCACTGTAAGTACATTCTTCCTGAACATTCATTCACTGGCCCTAGCTAACATGGAATCCAATACAGACATGCTTCACCTTAACCCCGCCAACCTGGTTGCCGAATTTTGGGCTCACGCCCGTGATCAGGTCCCGATACCGCAGCCACCTGCGAATCAAGAGTTGCTCGATTACGATTCAGAAACCATCAGGAAGGCGGCATACTACCATTCGCGCTTCCGTACCCGTCCCGATCTCCCAACCGTTACACACAACAGACAGCAAGAGACCTCCTGCCGGGCGCGGGACGGGAATGTGTGTGTGGTGACTGGGAAAAGCAGTCCTCGGGTTTTCTATTTTATTCCCTTCACATGGAACGATACCGTGAAGCACAACAACGCTACAGGTACACTCAGTGGCGGATGCTTCGACTTGGTTGGCATTAACCTCTTGCGAGGTCCATGCCGTATCCTCAGTGCGGGGATGCTTGCCATGACTCACAAATCGCGGAACATGCTCTGCCTTACCCAAACTCTATACGAATCCCTCACATGCGGTCTCTGCGCATTCAAGTACAAGGACGTTGAAGATCTTGAGCAAGGACAGTCCAAGGTGGCATTGCAATTCTATTGGATGCCTCGATTGAAGGGACGGTTCAACCAAGATGTAGACGTCGACGGCCATGGAAAAGAGGGCGCCAGAATCGGTGAAGCACTCATCGATGAACTGCAAACAGAATATCGCAAACGGTGCCCCGCTCCGTCCAACTTTCAGACCACGCCGCTGACCACCAAGTCGGGTGAGCCGCTTCGATCTGGCCATATCGTTCATATCACGATGCCAACTGCAGAGGTCAAGCCATTTGAGACTGTGGTCAAGATACAGTGGGCTTGTATTATGTATACAGCCCTCTGTGGTGGCGCTGGACGCCCTTGGTTTCTGGCTGGCATGGATCTTCGTGATGGGTCTTTCCAGCCGAGGGATCAGGCATACAAGCAAGACCTTTATGCGCATTAATGAAACCGCTTAACCAATGCATGATATCGGATGTCAGTGCGAAAGATGCATATTATGGACCCGTGAGAACGGAGCCACCCAATTTACGGAACGAAGGACTTTCTTGGGCAGTGCTTTTTATGTATTTCGATGAACTCTTAGTTGCCTTTTGGACAGTGCAGCTTATCCTTAGTTATTTGCAATAACATTGCTTTTGTTTTGAGATTTTTCTTTCTCCTTGATTAAATGTCATCATTTGCTCTCAGGGTTGAAATCGTTGGTGAATGCGTTGCTTATCTGTTTGCCTCTGTACACTTGGTACATGTCACAGTCACCATAATTATTAAAGCGCAGCGGTGGCCCTCATTCCCAAGACTGGCTGTTACCAAGACTTCCTACAACATTTCATGGACATCAAAACTGGTTTCGTACATGTTCGGGGTATTTCTTTATTCCATTCCAATTCGTTCCGAGCGCCCGTGGTGACTGACAACAGCCTGGTCTTTGGCGACCACGCACTCCAACAACATGGACGTTATTCGTCTGTTCCTCAATCCGTCCTCATAATTATCGGCATTGTTGTATTCTCGGATTGCCTCTTATTTTTCTCTTTCTCTCTCTCCTTTCTTCCTCTTCCCCTTTCGCATTTATTCCCTATACACCAGACTCGGCAGATCTTATTGCTAGTTCTCTCGTTGGCCAAGTCGACATACCACCTCATATACTTTATTCTATTGTTACTATTTTTAGTCTGCCTCCTTTCACATCCGGCACATAATAAATGTTCCTAGTTTATTCAATAAAATTATCCTATTGTGAAGCTGAACATGCTATTGTTCACTGCTGTAACAATGGGCCACTTGGCAAGGCAGTGCCCAGCACTTGTGATTTAACAGCACAAAGACACTCTAGATAAATAAATCCGTATGTCACTCTACCTAGCTACTAGAAATATCATGAAAAATATTATTTTATTCTATCTTTCCCTCGTTACTATATACATCGCAATATTTCCTATCGGACCAGAGTATCTCAGAGATATACTTATCAAAATGGCCAGCAGCAACCGCCACAGCAACAACAGCCATCATGCCAGACGACTACGCCCTTGGCAGCGCAGAGCCCTTCAGGACGGGCGTCGTCCCCTTCCTGAAGCACCAGGGGATCGACCGTGGCTTAATTCCTTACCCCAAGCACCCAGCTCTTCAGCCAACAGCATCACGGGTTCGCCCTCCTCGTCTTCTGCCGCTCCTTCTCAAGGCTCATCCAGCCGGATCCCAGCCAATATCGCAGTAAATCCCCTCCAGATCCAGTTCCCTCATGTGGTAAACACTAACCATCCTAAGCAGCCATTGCCTCTAAACTACCGGTTCTGGCCTGAAGATGAGATGCGACGTCTCATCATAATGAGAAACGGCGGTGCCACCTGGGCTGCGATATATGTAAGTTCCTTAGTCTCATCATACTGAAGCATAATGCTAACTATTTATTTCAAGGCAGCTTTCCCGAATCGTACGCCCGAAGCGATCAAACAAGCTTATCACAAGCGAAGACACCCTGTTGAACGGCAGATGGAGATCGAGGAGGCCGAAGCAGCATCGTCATCAGATGTTGCTGATGTCAAGATGGAGCGCGTTGGGTAGTATCAATACCTAAATACATTTCAGATCGATGGTTAATAAGAGTTGAACGGGATATATATCTTCCGGATCGTGTGGTCGTATCATCTTCCATGCCGACCATTGGGACAGTTTCTTGCTTAAGATTTTCACAATAAAACAGCATCATGCTTTCCAAACTCACTTCTTCTATTTATAAGACTAACTCGTCTTCTTCAGTACATAGTTTGAAGCCCAAGCTGAAGCAAGTTGACGCATTTCCTTCTCAAGCTTTCCTGCCTGGCGGTCAACCCTGTCCATGAGTTTGAGTTCTCTTTTGAACTCTAAGTAAAAGTCCAGTCACATCCCTCCACAGTTGGCCATCAAGTTATTTAACTTCGATTAAATCCAAGTCGTATTGAAATCAATTTCAGTCGTTCCACAACTCTGTTTTGCTTGTCAAAATTTGAGCCTCGATCTCTGGACGCCATCCATACTGACCATGAAGACCCGCTTGATGATGGGAGACCATGCAGTGGCATCCAATGGATGCCACCCGTTGCAGCCGATTCCGCAAGGACCAAACGTAGCCGTTCAAACGCCGAGTATGGCCTTTCATGACTTGTCTTGACTTTTTTCTTTGTCCATCACGCCCGACGAGTCAGTCTTCTTGTGGTTCGCGACCGGGGAGCTTCTCTTGGAAGGGCGAGAGGTTGATTTGCCCTTAGTCCTCCGGGCCCAAAGTCGATTGCCAGGGAACTCAGGGAGGGGTGTTCTTCCGTTTTTCAAGGCCGCCTTCTGCCATAGTTGTAGCTTTGTGCTTCTTCTTGTCGCCATGATGGTGTCCAAGTGTCTGATATAGGAATGGGCTGGTTTGTGTTGCAACGTATTGGTGATGATCGTCAAAAGATTTAGAGTGAGTCGCAAGAGACGATTTTATATGGGCGGAAACAAGCACTGAACCTTGTCCATAGAACTTGATTCCTGTCAAGCTTTATCAAACAAACAGTGTATGCATATGTTTAGCGTTTTGGACTACAGAACGAATTGATTAAAAGCCTTTTAAGAATAAACTTAGATTCTTTGAAGATTTATGTCGACAATTTTCTAGTGTTCAGCCCATTCTTTCTTTCATCGCCGTGTGAATCTTCTCAATCTCAGCAGAGCCATACGTCTCAACCAACATCTCCACAACTCCCAAAGCCGTAATCTCCGGATCCCAAATATCCTTCGGCACAATAGCTTGTAGATCTGCAAACCTTACAAACTCCCTCACAATCTCAGCCCATCGTGCAGTCCCTTCTGGATTCGTATCGTAGTACTCTATCCACCCTCTTCGCTTTGCATCACGGAGGTGACGAAGCATAGCGACCCAGGGTGTCAATGGCTGATGTGTCACAAAATGTTTGTACTCGTGATTAGGTCCGGGATTGATGGGTGAAGGATGTGAGAGAAGCCATTTCACCAGAGTGAGTGAAGACATGGGGAAGATGGTTTTGTTGCGTGAGCAGAGAAATTCCGTCGCATAGGACAGCAGCGGTGTTGAACCCTCGTTCTCTTCTGCAACATCTGATGTCATATCCGCGAGCTCTTCACAGACATACCTTGTCAGACCAAACTTGACAGCGAGGCACAAAAATGGCCTATGAATAGGTGGCGCCTTCATCCTAATCTCATAAGCTCCAAACGTACTCTTAGCCCAATGATCAGTCTCATCAGTCTCCTTTGTCAACCAAAGCCACGAAATCGTCTTGTCCATCTCATTCACAAATTTTCTCATAAGACCCTCATCGTTGACGATGTAGCGAGTATGCGTCATGGCGAGAGCAATATCGGGATACCACTCATCCAAGCGACGATGATGCTCGATCTCCTCGAGAGGATGTTTGAGGCGGAGAACATATGAACGAAGAAGGCGGAGATGAGGATCAAATTGTGGGGATTGAAATGATGAGAGACGAGAAGCGCCTTTCTCAACAAGCCAGTCTCGAACGGTGCGGTGGATATAAATGACTTTGCTTGTTGTGATGAGACCAGCTATGCTCTGCTTCTTATCTGCGAATCGCATGTTACCTACTGGCTTTGCGATGTGCACGTTGAGAAGACCCGAGAACCTCTCCTTGATGTACTTTACTGTTGTTCCACAACGGTTCTGAATCTCTTCATCTGTTGCTTCCACTACTTCACGACTCAGTACAAGCTCATCATCGTCGAACACGGCAAAAGCCAGTTCCCAAACGGTCAGCGAGTTGGATGACTCATCCTTGATGAAATCTGCGACAATCTCTCTGGCATGTATCAGCTGGTACAGCGTCGCTGTTTGTGTCACCTCAGATGACGTCTGGTCTTTAAAGAGTAGCTTTTCGAAAAGGTCGTCGAGTTCAGTGGGAAGACTTTGCAGAGTTTCCTTGAGAACTTCAAAACCGGTCGCTTTTGCTTTCTGAAATGCTGCGAGCAAACGTTCAACAGCTAGTCTGACCCAAAGGAAAACACCATCTGCATGTCCAACTACTGAAGTGAGAAGTTCATGAGTGGCATTTTTGTCAGACTTGAGCAGCCGTCGAATTTGGGTATCTGCCCTGAGTGTATCGTAGGCATACTGATACATGTCCTCATAACTAAGATCTTGCAACTTGGTGTTGGGAACAGAGCTTCCAAATGCCCTTTCAAAGACATCCCACGGTCGTGATGAGAGACACAGCTTGAGAGAATTACCATCGTGCTTGGTAGTCAAGCCTTTGAAGAACTCGATGATTTGGACGTGATTGCCCTCAAACTCGTCAAGACCATCGATGAAGAGGCAAATTTTAGTATGAGGCAGGGCTGTATCCAGAAGAAAGTGAAAAGCAATTTGCAAATCTTCGACAGTCCAGTCCAGAGTAAAGTTGACTCTCTCTTTGGTAGTCATTTGTCGTAGCTGAGTCCAGAGACTGGGAAATGCCTTCTCAACCAGATCTGGATCAAAGGACAGAAGTTGGTGAAGGAGATATCGCAATAAACCAGTTTGCGATCTCTGCTGTCTGGATCCACTGGTCCAGAAAAAGAAGCCAGCAGTGCCAATAGTCTTTTTGCCAGCCCATCTGCGAAGATGATACAGAGCGACAGGGCGCTGCGAGAGATATCTCACAAGTGTGGATTTGCCGGAGCCAGGCTTTCCCGTGATCCAATAGATGGGCCCCAATTCTGAGCCATTGAGCCATGCGATGAATGAGTCTCTGAATTTCTGTCTCAAAGATTGATCGATGGCTGAATTGTCAAAAATCCAATCCAGGGTTTTGGCGTGGGCTTCTGTGACTTGGCTTTCGCGATCGTGCATACTTGTATAAGCTAGACTTTCGAGGATGAAGTCGTTGATGAGGCCTGCAGGGGCCAGTCTGGGGGGTTTCTTGGCAGGTACCTCTCCCATGCCTCCAACATTTTGGACGTCTGATTGAGTATGTCCAATTGTTTTCTCAGTTGATTCGTGTAACTCAACCTCTGACTGATCATTGAGTTGGAGACCAGCAAGTCCAGACAGACAAGCATCACTGTAAGCAATTACATCAGTAATAATAAACATGAAACGAAACGAAACAAAAACATACTGTAAAGTCGGCAAAACATCTTGGCATAAACCAAGGACATCCTTGAGTCGCCCTCCAAGCGCGCTAAGATCATCCCGACCCCAGACCCCGCAAACCTTGGTAGCATCAATTAAAGCATCCCCAGCCACTGAAAGGCGCTGAAAGTGAACCAAGAGATCACCAGCGATCTGGACGCATGCAAACTTGATTGACCAAAGAGCAGCATCTGGAACAAGGTCCAAGTCCTTGACGCGCTGCACCGAAGAATCCAATGTCTCGAATAAACGAGTAAGGTTTGTGTCACCACTACCACCACCTCCATTATCATCATGGCCCTGACGATTGTGTAGCCTGAGCACAGCGTGGTAAACGTCAATTACCCCAGTCAAACAAGACCTCAGGGCTTCGGATACAGTGTCAGATGCAGCTCCAGCCATTTTATTTATGGTGCAGCGCGATATCTATTCAATTCAATTTAATTCACGGGCAAAAAAGACTTGTGTATAGTAAGTAGTATCTCTACTTGGTATGGAGATTGTGTTCACCAAGAAAAAAGAAGAAAAAGAAAAGGAATGATGCACTGGAATGAGGGGTTTAAATAGGCCTTCGTATCACATTTAATCACGCGTCAATGAATCCCTGCCATCACAATCATACCATCAATAAGCTGAGATGGTTGGTCAACAGCTGCCGTATCGTATCGTCTTACAACGTTTGACTTTGACAAGCATGTATCACGTTCCTCGACTACCGAGACCATGAGAGATGGAATTAATGCATCACTCTAGACCATGTCTTGGGCTATTTATTTTTGGCACCCCTACAGCTAAGAGCCCGTCACCTCCTCTCAAAACCCCCTAATAAGTTGGCACGCTTATCAGGAATCGTCGGTTTCGGAAGGTCGTATAAGATACGCCACTCCATCCTCCCAACTTACCCTTCACCATCAAACAAGCAACAACAACAACTCTCTCAACCATGACTCCCATTTCAGCAGTACTGGGAATTCTCTCATTCTCGGCGTTTGCCCAAGCGGGTAACTCGCCAGGTCTTCCTTTTGTCATCAACACATGGGGAGGCGACTTCACCGCTGCGACAGACGCCGCATTCAATGCTCTGCAGAAATCCAAGACATCGGCTATTGACGCCGTCGAAGTCGGCGGTTTGACATGCGAGCGCAATCAGTGCGATGGTAGCGTTGGCTACGGAGGATCTCCCGATGAAAATTGTGAGACTACACTCGATGCCATGATCATGGATGGCGACACCATGAACACCGGCGCTGTAGCAGCTCTGCGACGCGTCAAGGATGCTATTTCCGTGGCCAGACATGTTCTCGAGTACACCAGCCATTCCCTCCTCGCAGGTGACCAGGCCACCCAATTCGCTGTCCAGAACGGCTTCAAAACAACAGACCTTACGACAAAAGCGTCTGCGAAGAAGTGCAAGGAGTGGAAGGCCAGTAAATGCCAACCCAACTACCGCCAGAATGTCAGCCCCAATCCCAATAGCTTCTGCGGTCCCTACCGTCCTCTAGCAAAGAACAAGCAAGTCCAACAAAAAGCCCAATCCTCGCACGATACCCTTTCTCTCATCGCCATCACCAAGGACGGAAGCCTAGCCGCAGGAACAACCACAAACGGCGCATCGCACAAGATCCCCGGCCGAGTCGGCGATGGTCCCATTGTGGGCAGCGGCTCATACGCTGACAGTTCCCTCGGTGGCTGCGGCGCCACAGGCGACGGCGACATTATGCTGCGCTTCCTCCCTTGCTACCAAGCGCTCGACAGCCTGAGCCGAGGACTATCCCCCAAAGAAGCAGCCGAGGATGCAGTTCTGCGCATGACACGCAAGTACTCCGATCTCAAAAGCGGCATTGTCGTGGTAGATCGGTACGGAAACCACGGCGCGGCGGCGAGTGGCTGGGAGTTCACATACAGCTACAGAGGAGGGAAGATGAAGAAGACAAAGGTGGTCAAGGTGAAGCCGGTGCAGGAGGTACGTGTTGAATTGAGAAGGTTGTGATGAACATGGCTGACATGCGTCTAGGTTTGATCTACGATGAGTTTACTGGCGTCGTGTGTTTATTTGTATTTTTTAGTTGGACAGCGTTTGCGTCAATTCCGATTTGATCAGATACCACAAGAAAACAAAGTTGGGATCTTCAGTGGTTGCTCCATTGTACATCAAAGCCATCCATGGGTGTAGGGAATTACGTACAGCCCTCGGCTGGACCGACCGAAGGGCTGACACTGGCTGAGCGACAGAAACATAAGATCTAAAGTTAGAGTACAAAAGACAAATAACCTGAGAGCGAGTTCAAAGTGGCATAAATTGATCAAGTGTTCGGTCTCTTGTGATAACAGAGGTATATTCTCTGCAACCTCGATAACAGCACGGTGTCGTTGTTGTGGTGTAAAGAATGGGGATGATAGTCAGGATTGAGTGGAACAGAGAAGCTGTGTTAAACGGTAGACGTTGGCATATGACATGCTCAAAATACGTAGGACCTCTACTCATTTTCCACAGCAAGACCAGTGAGCGACATGGATGGAAGATTGAGAACGAGCTTCGAGATCTTGTTTAATTGCAAAGATATCAACCTCCGAAAGGCTCTCGACAACAATTACCCCGAAACAAAGCAGACATATCTCTCTCTTGAACTCCCAATCACATCATCACGGTCTTCCCACATCTACCATTCATCACACAACACCTATGTATAAGCCCAAGCCGCAAACTTGTCACCAGCCATCTGTATCTCAACACCCTCCACCTTCAAACATCCCTTGCCTGTGAACAAGCCCGTTGTCGCTTTGAGAACCGCTTCTTTCGTGACGGGCACGTTTCTAGCTGTCGGACAAGCCCAGAGTCCAGGGCTGCCATTCTCTGGAGACCACATGAGTATCGTTACGGGCATCTTACACTCTGAAATGATGTGCGCGGGTCGGAAACCGCCCATCTGTGAGCCGGGAGGACGAAGGGCCGAGTGCGGGGACGGATACGAGATTATGCCGTCGGGTGCGACAAAGATGAATTGACCGCCCGGAACTGCAGCCTGCCATTATCAGTAAAAGTTCAATGTAGAGGCGAGTGGAAGCAACTCACTGCAAGGCCAGTCATGTTCCCGTTGACTTGTGTAGATGTTCCATCGGGACACTCAGTCGCATTGTCGAGACCGCAAAAGGTACTAGGCTGCGAAGCGCCAATGATGAAAGCTCGGTTCCGAGCGTTGATCACCCGAGCGTGGATCTGGGGAACTTTGGGAGCGAAGACAGTGAGGGTGTAGTAGGCGTCTACAGCAGTGAATGCCATGAAGAGAAGGAGGAGGGCGAGTGGATTCGGCTTCATGGTTGCGAAGTGCACGAGGGCGCTTTAGTTGTTAACATGAATCTTTACACGATGAAAGTTGCTATGAATTGATGATGTTGAGTTTCATGAAAGAGTTTGGGTGGATGATGTTTGTTGAGAATTAGTCGAGGTGGGCGGTTGAGGAAGGAACGGAGGAAGTCGCGAGTCTTTTCTACTTGATGCCTTGTTATTGTGGTTACATCTCGCGCAGATGCCTCGAACGAGAATCAAATGATGAAAGCGATATAAACAGCCATCTGTTCAATCTATCTCAGCTCGTTCGAGCAGGTTATTGTTTCTTCAGCAAACGTGCCATGGTACTGATGGTATCACCTCTCCATGCAAGCCCTTGAACCTTCGGCAACACCAGACATCGTGGCAGCCGTTACAGACCCAACGAGAGCATAAAACGCCAAATTGCGACATGAAAATTGTTTGCAGCATAATGTGCATCATCAATCCTCAAAGCGCATTCAGCCATGCTCTCGCTGGACCCTGGACACATGTACTCCGCCCCTCGTCATATGGGACCTCAACGCACTCAACGCAGAGATGCGATAAGCTCGTGTCCATGTTCCCCAGATCGAATTACGCGGCCCGATTATGTCTAGAAGTACAATGCAGGGCCGTTGCACACAACGTAGAGGTGATGGTAAGACCGAGAGCACGATGCATCACGTCGACCCTGGCTATGCGACCAGAACCACTCTGACCAAGTCCATGTACTTGGGTCTTGAGATCCCAGCCCAGCTGAATCCCAGTATGACAGTGTTGAACATGCTTGTGTATTATAATCAAGAAAACAACTCATACATCATATCTATTGCTTCCCGGCCTTTCCCTTTAGTCTATTAATAAGTCCCAAGATCTTTGCCTTCAGTGCCATACCCTGCGCCTCTTCAGCGCCGACAAATCTTCTCACAAGAATATTGTATAACCCTCCAAATGCAAGGGCGATCGCAGTCGACGTAAAGATGATAACATTGTAGGGCATGCTGAAATCTGGCGTGGGAAGGTACAGAAGCAGTGTTGTGGTGCGAATGTTGAGAACCTTGGGCTCAAGCGTCGTGATAACTGCCGCGGCGACATCAAAACCGCGATTGGCGTCGGGAGGATACTCGGTATATCGCAGGATGGACTTTTCGAAATCGTAGGTCAAAAAGACGGTGCAGTGGGGAGGAATGCGCATGAGGAGCTCGAGTTGTGTACCCCGCGCACGATCGAGAGCGGGACGGTAGTAGATCTCCTTGATCAGATCAGACGAGTTTGATGAGGGAGCATCGGCGATTCGAGCCGAGAGGGTGTGGAGATAAATGCGCATGAACCAGGGAAGCGATTCCATGTAAACGAACTCAACATCGGTGTCGCTGGGGTTGCTCAGGATAGCTTGTACACCACCGTGTTCCTGACCGTGGCCGTTGAAACTGCGATCAGCGTAGAGGAGAGGCGTCTCGGGCTTGTTCAGGATCTTGTCCTCGTCTTGTGACTCGGGCTTGACGAGCATGAGGGCGAGTTCAGAGTTGGCGTCAAGGCTGTAACAGCGAGAGTTTCCGTCTTGGGACCTAATCTCACGGGCACCCTCGGTGGTGTAGATATCGCGAGATTGGGGGATCTGTACACAGACAGGAGGAACGTCAGGGTCAGTCAAGGGACACGTCCCCTTCATGGATCGACCAAAGACTTGAGATAGAGTCCAGTCTTGGCCATCGAGACTGTCGGCGGGGAAGCAGGTGTTGTCGGAGTGGTATGGTTTGGAGGTATCGCAGAGGAGCTCGTGAGCAGGAGGGGGTCTTGGTATGGGATTGTCTGTGGTTGTTAGAATAGTCACTGCACGGGATCAAGAAACATACTTTGAGGTCGCTTTGAGCGGTTGATGTCAAGAACCATGTCAACAGTCTCCTCCATCTCTAAGAAGCATTCGCCGTCCGCATCACACTTGGGTCTGACGTCAATTGCCATGCTCTGATAAGAGGCATCAAAGAGCTTGTGTCCGTCCAATAGCGTGGCGATTCCAGCCTTGCCCTTGCACGGCAGTAACTTGAGGAAAGGTGTCAAGTTTTCTGTGCATACAACTTCATGTGGTAAAACACCATGGAGCAGTCTTGTATTAGCCAACGACGAATTGGAGTGGTGGCCATCAGGCTGGAAAGACATAACGGGTCGAATCGTTCTCGTCCCATCGATAAAGTTCAAACTGGCACAGAACAATCCCGATAGAGCGTTAGTCAAGATCAACCACTTCTCATCAGCTTCGGCATCCGTCTCAGCATCCAACCATGCCCACAGTTCGACACCTGTGCCTCCCTCGCGTGTTCCATCCCAGGGTCTAGCACCCCACGACTGGGCGTCCCATCGTCCCAACGTAAATCGAAGATGCAACTCCCTTGTACCGGCGTATTGTAGAATCTGTGCTAGTGATCGAGGAAAGAGTCGAAAGTTGTGCGCTTCAAAGTCGGCGATCGAAGTATTGGCTCGGAAGTTGAAGCTCGCTAGAAGCTGGGACAGGGGTAAAGGTCGAAGCGTCAATTGCTCGTGATATCCGGATGCCGCGGCCGAAGTAAGTGCGAAGCCATTTGTGATGGCGAGGAGGAGATATGCCAAGAATCGGCGCATCGTGAAATGGGTTAAAGAGGGTGGAAGTCGTTCAAGACTTCACATCGCACCTTTGCCCTTGGGAAATCGACCTGGAGTCGTAGCTTGGAGAGCTCCAGTTGCGACGTGGAAGGTTCGATGCAGTAAGCGGTGGAATCAGGCAGAAACTTTAGCTTTCCGGCGCGCGCCTCCTCCACATGCCGTCGCAACTTGGATCTTCAAAGGCCCCGCCAACTTTCAACATCTTCAATCAGCACATTTCAACCAAAGACATACATAATGGCTGCTGAACAGAGAAAGCTGCTCGAGCAGCTTATGGGCGCATCCTCGACGTCGCGCGCCGCTCAGCTCTCCCTCACAGACCCCAAAGTCTGCCGCTCCTACCTCGTAGGCACATGTCCCCACGACTTGTTTACCAACACCAAGCAAGACATTGGCCCATGTCCAAAGGTGCACAATGAGGGATTGAAGACCGAATACGAAGCTCTTTCGGATAGAGAAAAACAGAAGTACGGATTCGAGTACGATTATATGCGCGATCTGCAAAAGTATATCGATGATTGTAACCGACGAATCGATGCTGCGCAGAGACGATTGGAGAAGACGCCCGATGAGATTCGACAAACGAATGTTTTAGTATGACTCTCAGCTCCATGCCCGTGTTGCACTTTGTATGCTAACTATTACAGCTTAAAAGCATCTCTGAACTCACAGATTCAATTAACAACGGCCTCCTCGAAGTCGAAATTCTCGGTTCTATGGGCGAAGTCTCCCGCGCCCAAGACGAGCTCTTCCGCGTCCGTCAAGCGACCCAATCTAAAGCCGATCGCGAAAAGGAGCTCAAGGCTCTCTCCGACACATCAGGCCCTTCAGGTCATCAGAAGCTGCAGGTCTGCGACGTGTGCGGTGCGTATCTCAGCAGACTTGACAACGATCGTCGTCTGGCAGACCATTTCTACGGCAAGATGCATTTAGGTTACGCTCAAATGCGAAAGACGTACGATGCGTTCCCTAAGGAGATGAAGGGTCGCTCGAGGGCGCCGATGGACGATGACGGTCCTGGCATGGGCGGGCCTAGAGGACCGCGTGGCTCAGGAGGATACAGGAGTGGTCGCGGTGGAAGGGGATACCGAGGAGGATGGTAGTTTACGTCTAATATTTGTTTATGGGTTGCATCAAGGCGTTGGGGCGCTGTTCAAAATAGATGGAAATTGAGGAAGAAAGAATTGACTTGGGGAGCATGGATGGCAATACCCTTTCTAGAACGAGCAGCTCAGCGATAGAGCGAACGAAAATGGAGGACTTTTACAGTCTCGCTTGGACAATTGATGCTGTCTAATCATGCTGCCTATGGTATTTTCCAATTCTTCGACTCCGCTGTCAACCCATACCAAACAATCCTTCTCTTTCATTTTTACTCAATCCCTTATGACTTCTTGTTCAGCTCATCGTATTCGTCCATCTCTTCATCCCACTTGCCACCAGAAAGTGGTGGCAATGGTGGTGGGGGCCCAGCTGCTGCAGCAGCAAAGGCTGGCTTATCGCTAACAGGTGCAGGTGTGCTCTTCTTGGTCTCACCAGGCAGAGCTGGGAAGTCTTCAGCTGCTGGGACAGCTTGTTTGGGGGGTGCAGGAGGTGCGCCCTCATGACCACCACGTCCACCTCTGCCTCCTCTTCCTCCCCGTCCACGACCTCTGCCTCTGCCGCCGCGATGTCTCTCGTCGAGAAAGCGATCCACATCGTGTTCCTCGTTATCCCTGGTAGCGTACCGACTTCCACCAAGACCAGAGTTCTTGGATCCCCGAATACCACCGTTTGCGCCACGGAATCGTCTGTTCTCCTCCTCTTCTTGGGTTTCCTTGCCCTCATCCCATCCACCTTCCTTCATACCCATCGCCTTGAGTTTCCGCTCTCTGTTCTTGGCGCGCTCGTCTTCCAGCTTACGGCGATCTTCCTCGTTGCGTTTACGTCGCTCAGCGTCCTCGGCGCGACGCTTCTTTGCCTCCTCCATACCGCGAGCATATGCGGCGGCATGGTCCTTCTCATCCTTCTCGGCCTTTTCGAACTTGCGCGCCTTCTCAGCGTTGATGAGCTTCATCTTCTCCATCTTCTCGGCGAGTTCCGCTTCGGTGAGCTTCTGTCGTGGGTTTGCGCCGGATTGGAGACGGGCTGCGGAGTTGTTTTGCGATCCATGAGGAGTCTTCTCACGGGGAGCCGTAGGAGCATTGGGAGGGGCGTTGGATGTGGTCTGAGGAGGTTGCTTTGCGGGTTTGGGAGCGGGAGCTGGAGCGGGCGCGGGCGCTGGAGCTGGCTTGTCGGCGTATCGTGAAGAAGAGAGTCCTTGGGGTTTAGAGAGGGGTGCTGAAGGCGCGGGTGCTGGCGCTGGCTTCTCTTGAGGGGCAGGAGGCGGTTGAGCTGGTGCTTCTGGAACAGGCTCAGGCGCGGGAGTAGCTACTTCGGTGGTGACCACAGTCTCGCTCTCGACCGGTTCAAAGTCATCGTAGAAGAGGTCGTCGTCGGTACGACCTCCGAATTGGTCATCCATGATGAGTAGGTGGTGGGGTTCTAGATATAATGAAGAGACCAAAAATGTTTATTCAAGAAAGGCGATTGGAAGTGCGGCGACACGTATACAAGATGTCGAACCGAGAAGCCAGGTAGGGTCAAGAAACGAAGAGCGATGATGGTTACGGCTGGTATTCAATCCATACCCCGCTACAATAGTGCGGAATTGAAAGGCACAGCAATTCCAATGTGGGGGAGGTAAGAGGAGCGGCAATGAGTGGAGCCGACGCAGGCACCTTCGGTCAATAGTTTATCCGGGTCTCGGTGAATTAGATAGGCTCGGTGAGCTCGGTGAGCTAGGTCAGCCTGGGATCCAATGACGGATATAATTGAACTTTCTCGTCTGTGACGAACCATTAACTGGGAGCGGGAGGATGTTTTCGATCTTGGTGTTTATCTGTAATCGAGACCTCGGTGATATGTCAGGAATGGACAAATGATAAGATTCCGTGGTCGGTGTCCATGCTCCACACGGGCTCAACACGATTGATAACCTTTACACCTAAGTTCTTAACACTTTTGAAAGTCAATAACTGGGGCAAAGGTACCCTATTAACAGTATTAAATTTCTTTTTATCTGCAAGTCCCATTTGCCAGTCGAACAGATGATCCTTCTGCAATGGGAATTACAAAAAAACAGCTTGGGGGGATTGTCACTACCCTATACACGCCTATACACGAGGAGTTCCTGTGCCACCCATCTATTCTGCTTGGAAGCTATAGGAACTGTGTAGACTAATCTGCTGAAAGTCGACAGTGGTAAAGGGAAGCACTTTAGTAGAATAGTTCTTTTATTTCTGATTAACTGTGTTGGTTGTCGATAAGTTTACAACTGTGCTTAATGTCAGTAAAGTGGTAGCACGTATTATATATAGGCCAAACTTTGAATCTGGTCAGTTTAGACGTTGATTAAATTATTCTCAATGTTACGTTGTGGATATGTAGTGCCTCTGACAATAGTGTGGCATCGTTATAAGATCACAGTATAATTCACGGCAGTGTAACCTGAATAGCTCAAAAGCATAGACAGAAAAGAACACGAAAATAATAGCATCACTTACAAAGCAAAAGGTCAATCAAAGGGCCAAGTATGTTACTCAAAGTAATTTTATTAATCAGACTCAATGTCACTAATATACAGCAGAATTTGAATGTTCATCCCATGTGTCGGGGTGGACAGGACACAATGATCCTTGAAAGGGTTTTTACACAACCACGCTCAGCGTGTTGCCAAAGAGAACTGGAGCTCGAAAAAAGGAGAGCTTAGTTCATCATGTCACGGGCGTGACGGCGGGCCTTCTTGGCCTTGCAGCCAGTCTTGGTAGGCTGGGGAGCAGCGGGGGTCTCGGACTGGACGGGAGCGGCACCACCGTTGTTGTTCTGGTTGTCGCTACCGGCAGCGGGGGAAGACTCAACGGGGGCAGCAGACTCGACGGGAGCAGCGGTGTTGGAGGGAGTCTCGGCACCGGAGCCAGTGCTGGGGGTAGCGGGGGTGGAAGGAGAAGAACCGGAAGAACCACCGGCGATGTTCAGCTTGGGACCGGGGATGGGGTAGCTGGTGGGGTTGTTGTAGAGGTCGAAGACGATACCCTCCTCATCAGCGGTGTAGAGGCTGGTACCAGCAACACCCTCGGGCTCAGCGGTACCGTCAGACTCAACCTCGAGGTTGAAGCACTGAGGGTAGTTCTGGGCACCGTTCTTCTGGCCAGCGGCGTGGAGAGCGATGATCTCGTGACGGAGGACGTAGTTACCGGCCTTGATGGAGGTGGGGACGGTAACCTCCCAGGTGTTACCAGCGGCAATGAGGTCGTCGGAGGCGAAGTTGCCACCGGAGGTCATACCAGCCTCGGCGATCTTGAAGAACTTGAGGCTCTCCTTGTCAACCTTGGCGCAGCCATCAGCACCGCAAGAAGCGAGGTAGTCAATGACGGGACCCTTGTGAGACTCGGGCCAGGTGTCCCACTTGATGGTGATCTTCTCACCGGCCTTGACCTTGGCGGACTTGACGGCGTTCTCGGCGCCACGGTGGCAGATGATGTCGGCATCACCGAAGGCGGAGGGCTCGACGAAGCCGTTGTCGGTGTTGGTGGCGAACCAGGCGACGAGCTCCTTGCGGGGCTTCTCGTAGGCAGCAGCGCCGGGGTTAAGACCCTCGTACTCAGTGCCACCAACGGAGATGGACTCGACGTGACCGTGAGCGCGAACGCCAGCAGCGGCGGCGAGAGCGGCGAGAATAGTCTTGGTGGTGAAAGAAGGCATCTTGAAAGATTTGGTTGTGTAAAAAAGTTGAAGTTTGTTGGTTGGTAATGAAAGTGGTTGTGATAGTTGGTTCCGACTGGCGGTGTTGTTATCAAGTTTGATATGTGAAAGAATGAATTGAACTACTTCTGTCAAAGAAGAGTGAAAGAATGTGCAAAGATCAAAGTGAATGGAATGAACTGCTGAATTGAGACTGAGTGAGTGAAGAAGAAAAGAATCGATTTGGAAGCGGGATGTCTGGCCCTTCTTATATCGAAACAAGACATGTACGAAATGGGTAGAGCCTCAAGGTTAAACGGGGTAGTTTCCCGGCTTGGACAGAGTGAGTGGCAGGGATGTCATCCTCGGCCGAGATGCCATCAGGGATCTGGCGCCCAACGGTTGCATTGTTCATGGCCCGGCCAGTTTCAGGGGACCAGGGTTGTCTTGGTAAGGGCCGTTGAACCGTGGCTAGTTGATCGAGATATTAGCAGATCATGCAACGATTAACTCTGCTCTACTACGAGTGATAGACTGTTGATCAAGAGCCGAGAGTATAGTCAATAGCCTATAGTCTATTGTAAGCTAGTCTCATAGATGGTTTCCCAAGATCTGGTAAGTGGTATAAGCTTAACTGACAATTGCCAAGATGGCCATCATCATCATCTCCTCCTCCCATGCCATGTCTTACGGTGGTTGTTCCTTCAGTTGACAACGGTCATGCCAAACCATCTCCAGACAAGTTAGACAGGCGAGCTGCCAGTCACTTCCAAGCGAAGCGCCTTCTTTCCCCTCTCTCTCTGTCAGATTCTGGGATGTGGATCTTTGAATGAACAGAACCGCTGTACCTGAAACTGAGAGACAAGGGAACAAAGACAAGATGGATGGAAAAACAACGTCGTGGGTCCAAGTCTTCCGCGTTCCTGCTTTAGCGCCGGAAGAACCAGCAGAAACAAGGGTCAAAGTTCAAACGGTCTTTATTTTTCCGCAAGTCTCGTTAGATCCCGCTCCCGCTTAAAGTGGTACACCCTTGTCAATGTACGCTCCTGGGTCAATCTTCCTGAGACGTTTACAGCTTGGCCCGAATTCCCCTGACGACGACATTGACAAGCAACAAGCAACAAGGCCAGGTTCAAGATGGGATGAGAGATGGGACGGGAAGCCTTATCCAGATTAAAATTAACATGGACTACGTACTCTACGGAGACGCAGAATCTCTATCCAGGGTTTCTTTCGTCGGATGACAGGTCCGAAAATGCCTAGGGATCCGGATTTTCAGGTCTGGCGTCAATCTTTGCCACGAGGGGATTAAACTTTCTTTTCCTTCCATTCTTTTTGTTCCCTTGGACCCGCCCCGGGAAATCGATTGGATCGGTGTCGCATTTGCTGGTGAAACGTTGTAAGCTTCAAGATGGCGTCTCATTAGCCACTGAAAAAAGAATAGGCCAGAAGAGTCAACCACCCTAGACCAGAGCAGAACCACCTTCTACAAAGATAAGATGTAGGTAGTATTAATGTTTACTTATGTATGTTTCTATAAACTGCCAATCGTGTATCAGATTACAGAACATTGTTTTAACCGCTGGTGATTACTACCTCTTCTACATAAACATGGTGTGATGCCACCTCATGCCTTTGACGTAGCGGTGTAAAATGATGCCATACAAACACCATCTCGATAATCTACAACAAAAAAGTCACCCTATAGTCGTGTTAAACCGTTGAGATCTGATCATCCATGATTTTGGGATGAATTCTCGCTTGTTAGTCAGTAAACTACGTCCAAGCTCAAGCGTTTTTTTCTCTTTTCCCCGTGAACAATGCTTTTTTTCTCCATCTCCCACTATAATTGTTGGGCAGTAATTTCCCAAGGCCCCTTTTACACCGCTTGGCGACCCAAATTTCGCATACGCATACGCAATTTCAATCTCTTTCAATTCATCCGAACAACCAAGGAAATAATTTCACGAACCAACATCTACGTACCTGCCTTGGTTTTTTTATCTGGAGAACGAACAAACAGAGAAAAAGCCGCTAAGAAATCGACATGTCAACTGTGATGGCGCAACATGAGACACAGGGGCAGGTCCTGCAACATGCCAAGCAGGGGTTGGAGGGTACCATGAAACCTGTCAACCCTGAGATTGACGCAAATGGAATGCAGGAACAGGAACAGGAACAAGAGGAGGAGGGGCGGATGAGACCAAGCTTGAACTTTACTGGTCATCAGCTATTTTACGTGTTTGGCCTCGATGGTGTGGGTGCCATGCTTTTATCCGGCGGCGTTAATTTTGCCTTGGCTTACCGTGAGTTTATTCTCCTCTGATCTGACTATCACTACCTTTTGGGGTGATATGTGAGATAAGCTGAGAGAGAAATGAGAGGCTGACTGTAGTTACCACCTAAAGCCATGTACACCACCCAAGACACCATCAAGAACCCTATACGCTTGTTTCAACTGCCGAACACATTATCGGGTGATGCCGCTGTCACCATCATCGTCCAATGCATCCTCACATGGTTCGTCGAGATGGGTCTTGTCAGTTATGATCTCTCCAAGCGCTCTGTTCAACCTGTCGGCTTCATACCCGAGCCGTCGCACCCATGGATGAGATGGCTTTTCTTCCTTCCATCTTCTGATCCCAGTGATTCGGAGGTCGAGTCCGAAAAGGTACAGTTGAACAAGTCTCAGACTGCTTCGCTCTTCAACACCATCGCGCAAGGAGCTTTGAGGGGCTTCATGTTTGCTGTCGCTGGCTTCATCCTCCTCTGGCCTTTGTCGGTGGGTATTCTGACCACCCTCGGTGAGCGCGATGGCGGAGACTGGCGGTATGACGACCATTGGACACCGCAAGCTTTCAAGGCGATCCTTGGCGGCGTTCTCAGTCTTCTCACTACACCACTGATGGCATTGTTCTGGCTTGTCAAGGCTGGTTGGGAGGGAAATGAGGAGCGGTCTAATGCTAGAGAGTCGCGACGGAGTCAGTATGCAGATGCGCAGCGCCAGAATGTCTCTGCTGTATGAGATGCAAGACGACGTGTGTCGCATGGATTGAGTGGGAGCGCTTATGATCAATTGAGCGGATGAACTAACGACTTCACGGGACTTGAACTTATAATAATACATTTAATAGTAATAATTGGGAGATAGAGGGATTGAAGCTGAAGAGGTCTTGAGTTAGGACAGCGGGGATGCGGTTGACAAGAGGAAGAGGCTCAAAGCCCACACGTTATGAGAGCATGACGAATCAATTACATATAGACTAATAATAGATGTCGCATCGAATACCGTTCATCTTTGCCGTGACTTGATCTCGAAGTGTATAGGGTGAGTTGTCTTCAATCGATCCTCATCACTCAAACTTATCACAAGAACAAGGATGAGAACAATGGAATACATAGAAATATTGACGCTCAAATAATATTTACATAAGAATATACTAGAGAATAATACCTGGCTCGGAGTAACAGAAAACTCGTGATACAATACACAGAGTTCTTCAGTTGTGTTCTGCAAACCCTTAAAATCCACTTACAGGTCCGTTGGGGCCGTTGTAACGAATAGGCTTACAAACATAGTTATCAAGCATGATAAAGTTATTCCCATTCTTTTGCGGACTGGCAGCCTGAATCCACAGCGTGTCCGTATTACCCGATGTTGTGAACTCGATCTCAGCCGAGAACCATTGCCCAGCAGGAAAGCCGCTGTTGGGCTGTGGGAAGCGGTTGCCGAGGAAATTCCATGGATCGTTGAATATGGCGTTGTTCCAATATGTTCGAATGAAGGGAATGTACGTTCCCCATGTGCCGCTTTGGGGATCCTGCATTGAGCGCTCATAGGACTTGTCGAAGTAGTAGTCGTAGCTGCAGCGGAAGGTGACGCCCTTGCATGACATGATATCTTGATACGCTATGAACTTATCGTAGTTGTTGAGGTTGCCGCGGGTCTGCATCACCTTGCCGTGTCCATCAACGTTCTTCTTGTCCCATTGGAACGTCGACCTCCAAGATGTCCCCCAGGGGCTGGTGAAAGGTCGGTACTCGAAGTCCCCGTCTTTGATGGGCATGTCGCATACTTGGGTCGCGACAGGCTGAGCTGTGACGGTCACGTCTGTTGACAGGACGGTGGTGATGGTGGATGTAACTCCATTGGTGACGGTAGTCAGGGTAGTCAGCGTTGTGGTTGCGATCGTACCTACAGTGTTTGTGGCCTCAATTGAGTACACCGACGTCGAATCAGTAAAGATGGTCTTGGTGTAGGTAAACTTCTTCACATCGGTCACAGCGACAGGAACAACCCTGGTAGAAACCTTGTATAAGGTCTGGTCGGCAGTGGACAGCGCGGTGGAAGTAACGTCGACAGTGGTCTCGACAGTGGAGGTGGGGAGAGTAGATGTAGACGTCTCCTCAATGCCAATTGTCTGCACGACGGGGAACAACTTGCTGCGAAGGTCGTAAATGTCCTGTGTGCGGGTAACCTCCATCCACGTGTATCCTGTCGCGATGCCGTAAAGAGTGATTGTGTCGATAACGGCGATATTCTTGGTGACTTGCTTTGTATCATCGTTGGTCACAACCTTTGTGACGAGAGATTGAGCCGTGGGTGTGGAAAAGACAGTCTTGGTGACGTCCTCATGGACGGTGCGCGTCTCAATAGAGGTAGTCCCATCCACGACAGTAGTCTCAGTTACGGTCTTGTGGGTCGTGACAGTGGCAGCGGTGGTAAGAGTCAGTGTGACGGTCTGACCATAGATCTTGTCAATAGTGGTGGATTTCTCAAAAATGGTTTCGAGCTCTGCAGACTCGTAGACTGTCCTGGAAGGGAGAGGGGAGGGAAGAAAGCACGAACAGGCGCTGTGGAGATGGTCTTCGCCGAAGTCGCCAATCCATTGCTCTTCGAGGCTGCCGGGCAGAGCGACACGCTTCCTATTCTGCCACCAGGGGAACTTGTGCTGAGTGTAAGTATCCAGGACCTTGGTAGTGACCGCAGTAGCGACAGCTGTAGAAAGTTAATATATGCTCGTGAGGTCAATCGACTGAACTTACAAGTCTCTGTAGTCCACTCGTTAGTTGTGACAGTGCTCGCGGCAAAGTCAGTGTCAGTGCTGGTAACAATCGTCTTGTCCACCGTGTTGGTCGCGGTAGTAACATCAACAGTCTCGGTGGGAACGGTAGTGTAGTCAGTATCCGTCGACTCCACGGTGACCGTCGTCCAAGCAGAGGTGAGGTAATCAGTACTCGTGTACAAAACATGCGTGCGAGTAGACGGAATTGAGTAAACGACAAAGGTGCGAGAGTTGGTAACGTGAATGGTCATTCCTGGCGCGAACTTGATGGTTTTGCCGGTAACAACATACTCGGTAGACGTGGTGGGGATGCTCTCAATGCTGGTGATGGTCTCGGTGACCACGTCTGTGGATGTAGCGGTGGTAATCTCAGTAGTATCCGTGATCATCAACGTCGTTTGAGTATCGACGACGTCATAGACTGTGTCAACGCTGGTAGTACCAACGTAGTCAATATCAGTGGTGTAGACCGTCTGGTAAGCAGTTGGAAGCTCAATAGTCGTGCGGGCGATAGTATCGTAGATGGTCTTTGGCTCAACGATCTCGATAGTATCCCCCCGGCGAACAGCAGTGACGGTCCTGTCAGGCCCAGCGACAAAGTTGGTAGACGGCGCATCAATGACAATCTTGGTCTCGTCAGGGAGATTTTCAGTGACGGCGATAATCTCGGTCTCGGTCGTCTCTGGTGATTCTGTAGCTGGGAGTGTGGTGACGGCCTCGATGGCAGTGGCGCAGACGCCTATCGCGTAGGTCATTGATCGTCTGAAGGAAGCGATGAGGGAATCGTTTTGCCAATCAGCGTTTGTGCCTGGGAAACCTTAGTAAATGGATGTCCAATTTTAGGATGTGAGGCTTACAGTAATTGGCTGAGGTAGTGGTAGCAGGCCCGGTGGTGGTGCCAGTCTCGGACTCGCTGATGGTGTAGGTGGGATCTGTAGTAGCAGCATCTGTAGTGACAGCATCTGTAGTGACAGCATCTGTAGTGGCAGAATCCGTGGCAATGCTGGAAACATCGGTTGTCGCGTCGCTGGTTGCTTGAGTGGCGGTATTTGTGGTAGCAGAGCCTGTGGCAATGCTGGATGTATCGACAGTAGCAGAGTCGGTAATGAGACTCGAGATGTCGGTCGTGGCATCACCAGTTGTGTGGATGGCAGCATCGGTAGTGACAGAGTCTGTAGTGAAGCTAGAAACATGCGTCGTGGTATCGACGGTGGTGTCAATGTTGGCGTCTGTGCTAGCAGAGTCTGTTGTGTAACCGGAGATGTCGCTTGCGGCACCACTGGTCGTGTAAGTGGCAGAAGCTGTGACGACAGAATCCGAGGTGAAGCTAGAGGTATCGACTTCAAGACCACTGGTCACGGAAGAGGACGCATCGATAGTCACAGAGTCTGTCGTCAAGCTGGAGGTATCCGTAGCCTGGTTGGGCGCCGAAACAGTCGTCTCTCTATCTGTGATCGCAGTCGTAGCAAGGCTGCTAGACAGACCCAGCGACAAGTTTTCAGTTGTTTGCGTCGCATCAGTCTCCGCGCTCGCAGAGAGGTCAGTAGTCAAGCTCTCTACAGCAGAAGTCTGAGTAGCAAGACCCGTAGAGGCATCACTCGTCACAACGCTCGAGACAGCATGAGAAGACACAGGTTTCGGGCGACAAGGTCCAGCAGAAACATCAGACGAATACAAGGCCGAAGCCAAAAAGAACGAAAGGACAAGACGGCGAGCCATCTCTCAAGTTAGAAGATCGACAATCAATCAGCGCAGCGTAAAAAAGCCAACCTCGGACACTGCATTTCGTGGGCTGCACACATCTTTATTCCTATCCCCATCTTCACGCGGCTTCCTCCTCTTCCATGATCTAGAACAGCCGCTACACAGCTGAATCGCCAAACTATCGATTCCCTAAAAAGCGCTCTTCAGTTCTACAGACAGGGGTAGCGCCGGAGATGCAGGGGTTGACTGGTTAGTCGGCGGGGACAGCGAAGGGACTATCGATTTGACGATGGCTTCATTTAGTAAAAAATGCTTAACCGATGTGCTTTTTCTGAGTGGCGATTTAAATGGAAGAGGGCTTGATTCGGAGTTTTACTATTCTTCAACCCCCTGACGCTAATTGATGTTAGGCGTTGCAATTAAAATAAAAAAAGGTAATACTTGAGCTAGAGTCAGTGGCGCCGCCTTTTAATGTCGATGGTCTAGTTTCCGATCAACTTGGCTTTAGGCAGGCCAAAAGATATTGTACAAACACAACCAAGGTCACATAAGATCACAGGTTATGGCGGCATCTTACAAATACATGTCTTTCTTTGTCTGGGGTATATTTAATTGATCTAGATATCCATGATTTAACCCCATGTCAATCTAGTCCCCACTGACGAATAAAAGAACCATCACAGCTCACATTCGCTTAGGATTAGCAAACACCATCACCTCCTCAAAAGCCTTCACCAATGATGTACCTGTCGCTTCAATGATGGTCCATATCCTGAGCGGAATATACTTTATAAGCCAAAGTATCAGTACGCCCATGTGCCAGATACATGAGCCAAGACTGCCAAAGACCTGTACTAGAACATCATATGTCATCTTGCCAAATGACACGATGAATGCGCCAATCGCCTTGGGCGCGTCGACGAAGATGGCGCGGGCTAGGTAGCAGAAGCCATCCCATATGTCTCGTAATGTGATGCGACCGAAGAACGTTACGACGGCCATGATTGCTGTGTGTAGGAGAGAGAAGACCTTGATAACGATGTTGGCAATCGCTTCGCCAATGCCCTTCAATCCGTTACCGATCCAGCTCAGGACCGTCATCACAGCGCCGGGGATTCTCTTCAGTACCTTCCAAATTCCCTGAAGAACAGCCCTCACGATTGATGGGATCTCCTTGATGGCCTTCCAAATTGCCTCAACAACACTCTTCACAAACGATGGAAGCTCCTGAATACATTTCCACACCGCTTTCCCGGCGCTCTTGACATGTCCAGGTATCGCAATGACCCCTCTCTTGATCTTTCCAGGCAATTTCTTGACGAAATTCTTGATCCGATGGCGACGCCTCCAGACCGCGAGGCAGATCTCCTTCGGCGCATCGTATACCAAAAGCTTGGGAAAGTCCCAGAATATTATCCGCAAGAACTTGAACAGCCTCTCTGCAGCGCGTCGCGCCCTGTCCATCTGCTTGCGATGCACGTGCTTCCATCTCTTCCACGAGCCACCGCGAAACTGGGGAAGATATTGTACGATTTCGCGATGACGGTTCGCAGCTGCGAGACGCAAAGCGATTGCGCCGTCTGGTGCGATGAGGTCGTGCTTGGCGCCGTAGTCTTCAATTAGGACTTTGACTAGAGCCAAGTGACCAATCTCGGCAGCAACCATTAACGGAGTACGCTCGGGCAGGTCCTCAGTCTTGATGGTTTTATCCTCGCTTTGCACACGACCGTATTCGTTGACGCTTGCGCCTAGAGCGACAAGGCGACTGACCATGGGCAGTTTTCGCGCGCGCACGGCAGCAACCAAGGGCGTCTCTCCGCATCGACTGGTGGTATCAGGCGACACCCAACCTCGGGCGACAAAATCGGCGACGACATCATCGTGACCCTCTTGGATGGCGAGGAAGAATGCGTCGACGATGTCTGCCTCGATACGGTACGCTTCGTGGTACGTCTTCCAATCCGTGTCGACAGTAAGACGTTGGAGATTCGTCGAGCGGCTGGCGGGGGAGTGAAGGATAGGGAACTCGACGCAGGAAGAAGCTTCGATGCGTTTTAGGAGGTCGTCATTGTCGGTGACCGAGTATGTCGGGACGGGAAAGTCGTTAGATGGTGAGGACATTGATGTCATTTCGAGGGAAGGATGAAGGATGATGGAATGCCGATCCCATCGAGGGACAGGCTGTTATTTGAAGGCATATTTGCTTTCGTGGCTTTTCTCAAAGCGGAATCAGGTATTTTTTGGGAATTCATGGCGCTGGGCTGTGTAAGTAAAGTTGAAGTGTAAAGGTGAATTGAAGCCATACCGACATTGTGGAAATGGAGTGGTTGCTCAGCTGGTCGCTCTGCCACCACCAATGACATGTGTTTTTGCAGGGGTGCGCTGCTGACATCCAACATTAGCGCAGGTAGGCTGTCTGTAGGGCTGATGGGATGGGGATAAGCTGCATCTTGGTAGAATTCTCTATCCAACCCTGGAGGTCCTTGGAGGGGGTTAAAATTGCAGTGAAGGTGAAGCCTGTTTGCGCAGCTGCGCGTTGCCTTTTATTGGTAGGTTGCGAACCACAAAGCTGAGGTTCAAGTATTAAGGCGACGGCCCGAGAGTCATAAAATATCCACATTAGGTATAATCCCTTGAAATAGGATATTGAGTCATGTTATTGTTGTTGTTCCAGTTTCTCGGGTCACTGTCCCAGTCATCATGGCTTGACTCAGCCACGCTATTCAAGTTCAAGTTCAGACCAACTATTGACAGACCTAACATCAATGACAAGTGGCTGCCAATCACAATCAATTGTATAAGTATGACTGAGTGTGTTCTCATTTCCAAATGAACTTTTGAGGAGATGCTCTCAAGCAAAGCTGGCGCAGAACTTGGCCAATTGGTCGACTTCCATATGGGCTCTCCTCGCGTCAAAGATGTAAAGAGAGTCAGCAAGACACAAACTAAATATCCTAGGGTCGCCAGCTTTAACAAGTGCAGTTGATACAGTGCCCAGCATCCTGCTACTTGTTGGAGGAACCCTCAGAATCGTCACATCAAAGCCTTGATTAGGGAGTGAGTTAGGACTGGCCATAATCCTGATGTCAGTTCAGGGTAACCATTCCAGCATCAAGAGTCAGTGACACACTATCAACAGCCGATGAAGTTGAACTTAAACACTCTCTGTTTCCATGTTTGCATCTGTCACCTCCGTCATGATAATCCATCCTAGAATACTATAGTAGTTATTGCGCCATTTTCCGTCTCCTAATAATTACCGTAACAAGCAATTCCTTATCTTGAACGTCAATCTACCCCGCCTTGACGCTATCCCCATCTCCACATGTCACCCTCTGAATCCTACCTCGACTCACTCGCTCAAGTACTCAATGAGATCCTCCAGTCGCATTATTCTTCTCAACTTCATTATCTCATAATTCAACCATGACGCTCATCACAACCAGGACCAACAAAACTCTCAAGGGCCACAAGGCCATCATTCTCCTCAACACCAAATCTCCCCAAACTCAGGTCGAAGCTATCCAGAAGCAATTCCCGGATCTTACTATCAAGACATTCATTGAAAAGAAACGCGGCGCGCCTTTGGAGCCGGAGTTTGACGAAGAGGAATGGAAAGACACAACCATCATATTGACTGCTGTAGCGACGAATCACCTACTACCAAAACCGGAGCAGGTGCCTCATCTGCAGTATATACAACTTACTAGCGCGGGCGCAGACCATTTGACCAAATCTCCCATCTTTACTGATACAAAGATACCTGTTTGTACAGCTAATGGTGTTCACGGGTGAGTTTTTATTCATGTGAGGTTCGACAGTCACTAATGGATTAGACCTCAAATCGCTGAGTGGATCATCGGGACTTATCTTTCTCACCAACTTCGCTGTAAGTTACGAAAATGTCGTATCTGAAGTGCCAACTAATATCATGTCAAGTGAAGGAATACTCAGAACTTCAGGAGGAGGGCCGATGGCAGCGTATCAGCGATGATCCTCAGGATGCTACAGACACAGCCGGCAAGCGAATGTAAGAAAAGCCACTCTCAAAGATAAAGGTCAGTCTCTAACATATCACAGTGGAATCTTGGGTTACGGTAGCATAGGTCGTCAAACAGCCCGTCTATCTAAAGCACTGGGTTTAGACGTTCACGCTTACACTCTGCACCCTCGCGACACCCCCGAGTCCCGCCGCGATGATTCCTACTCACCCCCAGGTCTTGGCGACCCAGAGGGCGAATTCCCCAGTAAATGGTTCTCAGGCGGCTCCAAAGAAGATATCCATGCCTTTCTCGATTCAGGCCTTGACATTATCGTCATCGCTCTACCATTAACAGACAAGACCAAAGGTCTTATTTCCAAACACGAGTTTGAAATCTTTGCCAAGAAGGGCACTTTTGTGGTCAACATTGCCCGAGGGCCTATCGTTACCACGGATGATCTTATTGAGGCGTTGAATTCTGGTAAGATTGCGGGTGCGGCACTGGACGTCACTGACCCCGAGCCGTTGCCGGAAAAGCATCCCCTCTGGAGTGCCAAGAATGTGATTATTACACCTCATATCAGTGGAAATTCTTCGTTTTACTATGAAAGGTTGTTTGATATCTTTGGATTGAACTTGGAGAGGTTGGGTGCGGGACGGACTGATCTTATTAACAAGGTTAACAGGAGAGAGGGTTATTAGAGCTGGTAAATAGAGACAATGGGAATTAGTCAAGTTTGCATATTGGACAACCTGATCGCTCATGAGGATGGGGTTTCTTGCAAAGGGTGCAAGACACGAGAACAGCGAGTCAGACCATGCCATCAAGTCGTCTGCCGAATAACCAGAGGCCAAACTTGTTCATAACAGCAGTCACTGTAACAACAGCTCGCTCTCACGGTATAGAGTTTGGCATAATAATTGTATTAGCTAGGTGACATAAAGCATAACTCTATTTCTAAAGGTCTGCAGTAGCACTGCCCTTCTCTTTGTCCCAATCCTCCAACCAGGCCTTGGTAAAGTCAATGATGTCTTGCTGCGCCTTCTTGACAGCAGGAGGAGGCAATCCGATCTCCTCGCTGCCGGGGGCCAAACCGTTCTCATCCCAGTGATGCACACCATACGGAATCAGGATAAACGGCTCACTGACGGTAGACTGCCTCTCTGGAAGACCAATAGCGTGAGGCGTAGCAGCTCTCCAAGGATCATACTCGCCATCGATGAAAGCTACACGGGGGTAGCTGAAGTTGAAACCGCCAAGCTTGTTGATGGATTCAACGTTTGGAGGTGCGGTGATGTTGAATTCTTCGCGACAGGGGATTGTGTTGTATTCAACGTCGATGAGACGAGAGACCATGGGGAGTTGATCCTTTGGTGCACCGGAACCGGTCTGCCAGTATCCCCATTGCGTGCAAGTCTGGTATGTCCACTGACGCGACATGGAGTTAGGATCAAGCTTGGTCTCGTTCATCGATCCACGGATGGAGTAGCACTCATCCAGAGTCTTTCCGTCACAGCGTCCCGACTTGTCACTTTCAACATTGGATCTGACGTAGCCGATGTAGTTGAGGAAACGGTTCGTCAGATACTTGAGCTGCTTCTTGTGACCAGAAGCGATAAGCCACTTCTTGACGTACGGCGCGAGATGGCGCGTGCTTGCGAAGAGAACGTCATCGGACGAAACACTGCTGCAGTACAAACCAAAGCTGGAAGAGTCTGATGCAGGATCCCAGTTGTTGCTCTGCAGACCTCCAATGCCTTGAGCAATGGTCATGGCGAAATCATCGTCCCGAAGACCGAGGAGACCAAAGGCAATCTTCAGCTGCTTCTTCTCCTCTTTGTCATCACCGAGGAGAATATCGTCGATGACGCGTGTGAGCTTCTGTGTGATCTTGGCACAGTCACCGGGTGCGAAGAGACGTGCGGCCTCAAAGTACTGCCAGTAGTCGACGATGGCTGCGGTGACACCAGATGAGGAGATACCACCCCAGAAAAGATCGGGGTAGATCTTGCGCGCGAAAGCGGCAAATGCACCAGCGTAGGAGCCACCATAGATGATGTAAGGAGTGGTGGAAGCAGTCAGGTTGTGCTCTTCGAACCCAGGAAATTCGACATGCTGCGCAAAGTAGGCTGTGTCGGCAAGCGCCTGCTCAGTGGACAAGAAGCGCATATTCTCAGGCTTCAAGTCTGGCACAGGGAAACTCGTTCCATAGTAGCGATGCTCGAGAATAACGCCAATACCGCCTGTCGCGTTGGCCAACATTTGCAGAATGCCATGCTCGAGGTATGGAATTCTATCCTCGCCTGAAGTTTCTCCAGACGCGAGAATGATGACGGGGCCGCCCTTGCGATAGTATTGCGCGTCGAACCAATACCTCAGTGGAAACTTCTTGTCAGAGTGAGGCTCGTAGATGGTCTCATTATGGAAATGATCGACAGGCACGCTGATGTTGACGGCCTTGGGACCACTGTCCTTGGCCCGAGCGGAGAGGGCAGGAGCAGGGATTCTGTACGCGTTTCCTCCGGCGGTCAAGGCCAAGAGGAAAGCAGCGCAATTGACAAACCATCCACGCGCCATATTGAGATATTGATGTTTCAATAATGGAGGGATGGATGTTTGTTGTCTTGGTTGAAAAGAAGAGGCGGGGGCTTTTTTGTGTTTATATATACCGAACCGATCACGTACTAGGTCACCTTCCCAATGCAGATTAACAGGTCACATTGCGATACAGAAGTTCCCCAGGTTCTGTAGCGTTTTGGTGCAGGGATCGTCGTTTTTGATAGGAACCTTTGTGGTTCTTTTGCATCACCAACGGCAAAGAATGAGCCGATTGATGACTCTTATCTTTATTGATCCATCTTTGTTGAGTCCATATCCATGTTACCCCACAATTGACATCACGTAATTGAAGCGGCTCATTATCACGGATATAGTCAATCTTTGCATGAACGGCAATTGAGGCTTTTACCACTCATTGAGTCAAAACTTTTGTATTCATCCCCTTGATTGACGCTATTCATAACCAAGTTTGGCTTTTTCTCATCCTCTTGACGAACCCAGATTCCATCAACCTGCCAGCTTGAAGAAGCCGTGTCACTGTACATACTCCGACAATGGTATCTCTCCATTATCTGTTCCATCCAAAAGTCTTCGGGATCGGAGACGGCTTTCCTGCTGCACGATCGTGAGATGCCTTCCGGATACGCAGCAGCCCAAAATAAGCCAACCATGCCGATTCTCTTATCCAATCATTGCAAGTATTGCGTGAGCGAATCTCATCAAGTTCCGGATCCAGTATACCATCTTGTAGATCCTCAGCTATGCCCCAATCTTCCATAGCTTGCTTCCAAGCTGGAAGGTCGCCATCATCGTATAAATCTCTGGGGTATTCGACGTATTCGAGCATGTGCTCAATAAAGACCTCTTCCATTTTATCTGCCCAGTCAATGACGGGCCAGTTCTCCCATTGATACCAGATTTCTTCTGCCTTTTCTTCGTTGAAAGCAATATGAGCGATTGCTGCTCTGGAAATAATCTGGTCCGGGATGGTGATGAAAGCTTCAGGGTCGGTGTGAGGACGTGCCTCAAGGGAAAGTTGACTGTAGACAGAGTCACAGGTACCACCAGCTCGTCGTTTATGTAGCTTTCTAAAGCCTTTCTCGTCAACAGGAGTCAGAAGACCCCGTTTCTCTAATTCTGCAGCGTCGCGGGGGTCGAATACAGGCGAGGGTGGTATGTAAAACATTGTGAGGGGTTGCTGTTTTGTACGTGAGAGAGGAAAGCCTTAGTGAGAAGGTAACACAGAAGTTATAGCAGAAATGGTCGGTATATGACGCCCAGGACTATATGAAGAAATAAAAGTTACTAGAGTTTGTGACAGAAATGTTGTCTTTGGAGAAGCTTAACTTTACGAGATTTATGCTTCTTTATTCCCATACTAGGAGGTAGTTGAGTCACCCGTGGAAAGCTACATAGCAGGGAAAGTCAGTTTATATGAACTCTCTCACGCCACCAAAAAGCCCTGTTTGCAAGTCGACCTTTTATTTATGTAATTTTCAATTTCGAAATTCGAACCCTTCTACTTGAATTTAACCTTATGGCATATCTCCTTAGAGATAGATCAAGGTTATACATTAAAACGTCACAATATAAATACACTTTAAGCCACTATAGCCGATGCCTCCAACACAACAACTCTCTCATTTTAGCCATAAAGCTTACAAAATGACTTTCCCAACAGAACCTTNNGAAGGACTGCCTTGGCGACTGATCGAACCCTTCTACAAAAACCTGTCCTCCCTTTGCCAACACACTGCTTTCTCGCACAGTAACAAGGCCTAGCATACCACAACACAGAAATGACACGACACACTATCCCCGACCACCTTTTTTCACAAGCTACCATTGAATATGTCGGCTTCAACAGAAAGAAGGCCGCTCAGCTTTGGCAGAGGTGGGACAACTGGCCCACCCATGGATTTCAGCGTGAGATCGACGACTCCGATGACCTCCTGATTACCTTCCTCGATATCCTCACACGCTTCATCAATGAAACCGACGACGCTTGGGATGATGATGATGTCGCCTGGCACAGCTGCATGGAGCATTGGGGGATCGCAACTGAGATGCAAAGTGCCATCATGGATCCTAGTTTCAAGCGGCTTCGCTTGACCCGTAGCTGCGTGCAATGGATCCTTGACACCATTGAGCTACGTTATAGAGGTCTCGAAAACTTCCTGTGCACCTCTCCTGGCCGTGAAGCTCTACAGAGCGGCACCTTTCATCCTCAAAGCTTGGCCGCCGATATTTATCGACAATCACAACAAGATCCTTCAGAGACGCACACCGAGTTCTCGGACGAAACCTTCGCTTCTTCTAGCAACTTCACTGCCCCTGGAATGACTGTGTTATACAAGGCTGTCAGCGCCAGCCAAATCAATGATAGGTTACGAGGATCTCTTTTAGATTCGCAAGGAAAGTTGGAGAAAGTCCAATTCATCGCGACTCGCCCTTCAAGTGACTTCAGCAGCGGCAGGATGATGACCTACTTCAGCACTTCATTCGACGCAGCGCAGACGTACGCTTCATACCTTAAAAGGCGCGACAGCGTGTGTCAGGAATTTGCTGTTGTTCGAATTTGCATTCCAGACTCTGCTTTAGAAAGTCTGGACAGCACTCAGATAGTCCACGTTTACTTCCCCAGCGAAGATTGGAAGAAACTGGTTTGGTACTGTCGGAGATCACGGATTCATAGCGATATTGGCAGATTTGAAAAGGCTACCGTTATCGTGGGACATGTTGCTTGCAAGTCTGATAAGACATTCTGTGAGCTTGGGTCTTGGCAAGATGTCACTGAGGAGCATGTAATGGGCCTTGAAGGCCATAGTGGCCAAGCTGAAGTTCAGTATGCTTTTAGCTTGGATCACGATGGACACGAATTTTTGGAAACATATTCTACTGATATCAGGGTAATGCGTTATTCAAATAGAGAATATTTGCAGTGGATGGAGGAACACAAGGACGGGTAGAGATAAAACCATTGGTTTTAGAGATAAAGAAGCACCAAGTCCGCAAAATTGAGCCTTTCAAAAGAACAAATTTCTTTTATTATACAACCCCTGGTACCTTCAGCACTGCAGATTTTTCAAAGTATCTAAAATCATGAATGTTCTGATGCTAAGGGTTAGTGCAGAGCCAAGATAAACCTGCATCGATACAACCCCTCGCCATCCAATCAGCTGTCCGCCTCTTATCACAGACCATCGATATATCGGTATCCATTTAACGCCGTTTACCCCAGACTTTCTACCCCAACTTCCCCAGTCGTTCATGTTGCTCATCTTTTGTCTCTCATGTTCTGCATCAAGACGAATGACTGGCAAAAGATCTCGACAAGGGTGTGGAGAGTGTAGAAAACGTAGACGAAAGTGCGACGAAACGAAGCCAAGCTGTGGTCAATGTGTCTCATACAATCGATCATGTCAGTATGAGCTGAGACTCGTCTGGAGCCAGAAGGCTCGTGTTTCGCAGCTCGGTATGTCGATATCCTTCCATTGAGATGATTTCACTAACAGAAGATAACCACAGGTTCGAGAGACTTCATAGAAACAACCCGGAACATACAAAGCAACAACCTCAGAGATGTTACGGAAAGTGTGGACCTAGCAATACCAGAGTCACTTCCAAATGGATTAGCCTTGCCAAAAAGATACAAGAAACTACTTCATCATTTCGCCCAAGGCGTTCTGGCCTCGTTATCAAGTCATCCAACAATACATCAGGACTTTTGTCGAGGTCTTATACCAACCATGCTCCAATCTCCGCATCTTTTATCAGCAAGCCTAGCACTCTCAGCCTCAAGCTTAGCATCAAGAGGGATATCAGATGTAGAGGGGACAGACATTTCGCGAGTCATGGAGCATCTACAGTCTTCTGGTCTTCCTCTGTTGAGATCAGCCCTGGAAAAAGGACAGCAGAGTGAGGTTTTGATCGCAACTTGTCTGATTTGGTGTCTTGCAGATGTATTTTCCGGAAAGCAAGGGATGTCGAGATGGCCCATTCATCTACAGGGAATCAAGGCTCTACTCCACGGTGAACGTCCATTCGACACCCGCGATACGGCGCTCAGAGCAGCGATGAAGCATCTTTTCATGCTTTATCGGGCTTTGGAGACACTACCTTATGTGCCATCGATCACTCCTATGACCACAATGCGATATAATAAGACTGATGTCAATACCTCGACATCCTTCAAATACAAGTCTCAGATAGATGGATTTCTGGGCTACAGCGAGGAACTCCTTGACATCATACAGCAAATCAATACAACAACAAATC
Source organism: Fusarium transvaalense (assembly GCA_013623685.1). Taxonomy (NCBI): domain Eukaryota; kingdom Fungi; phylum Ascomycota; class Sordariomycetes; order Hypocreales; family Nectriaceae; genus Fusarium; species Fusarium transvaalense. The sequence goes on from JABFFG010000194.1 coordinate 92,456, forward strand.
TCAAAAATGGCGACGAATCCACGGAGGCAGAGGTTCTTCTGGGTAGACTAAATGTCATCATCAGCCGAGATGTCAAGCAGCCACCAGTTGTATCGATATCATCGCTTTCGTCACAAGCAGGTAGGGACTTCGCCCTCTGCAACAAAGTCTTCCAACAAGCTACTTTAATCCAACTATATCGACAGCTATATGACCTACCGTCGTCCTCAGAACCAATAAAAACCGCGGTGGAGACTATTGACGACATGATCGGAAACATGGCACAGGGTGAACCCTGCCATACCTGGGTCGCGATGGCTATGCCCTTATTCACCGTTGGCTGTGAAGCGTACAAGAAAGAACAGAAAAGTTTCATTTTAGATAAGATACACAAACTGGAGATATGTATTGGCTCGTTGCATGTCAAGGTCATCGAGCAAGCGCTGAAAGATATATGGAAGCTGAGGGAAGATTTCCAAGACTACGAAGGAAACCTGTGTGCTGGGTACTTGCTTGGTAAGTCTGCCGATGAAACACAGTGATGATTAGCTAACATGGTGCTCTCCTTCACAGAAAAGTTGTCATATAATATTGTTTTGTTCTAAGATAGTTTGAGATATGGTACATATCCAACCAATCTTTATTACATCTTTTTACAGCTCCTCTTCTTTCTTGCCGTTCATCATTCTGCTGAGTGGCCCCTTCTTTACCATGATGGACATGACTTCATACAGGACATCAGCAGCTGCCATAGTAGTATGCTCCGCATTAGTATCATAAGCAGGCTACATACTGATTAGTAACGGAATCTTTTCATGGAGAATAAAACTTACAGCAACTTCAACAATGTCTGCAGCGATAAGGTTCAAGCTCTCAAGTCCTCGAATGATCGTCCTAAGCTCTCTGGTCGACCACCCACCAGTTTCAGGTGTACCAGTCGCAGGAGCAAACGCTGGATCAAGAGTGTCGATATCGATCGACAAGTAGACAGGGCGGTCAGTTCCGACACGCTTGAGAATCTTATCGATGATGCCAGTTGTACCAATCGTGTCAATCTCTCGTGCCTCGACAATCTCAAAACCGCAGTAACCGTCGTTGTCGTAATCGCTTGGACCACTCAGAGTAGTGCGAATACCAGCATGGATATTGGTGTCATTGACGAGGAGACCTTCCATCGCAGCATGGTAAAAGTATGTGCCGTGGTTGATGCTTGCGGTTTCTGATGGTGAGCCACCAAAGACCTTTGGCCTCCCTGTACAACGCATTAGTGTCAGTGTTCTTGAAATATGGCAGGAAGCTTACATGTGTCTAGATGACTGTCAAAATGGATCACAGTGACGGGTCCGTATGCTCTGTTGATGGATCGAAGCAGAGGCAGGGTAATGGTGTGATCACCGCCGAGAGTGATGACTCGAGGCAGTGTTTGGCCCTTGCTTGCCGGACCAAGCTTGTCTGCATCTGTGACTGGTGGTCTTGAGAGGATACTGTAATGGCCTTCCTCAATCTGCTGAAGTGCGAATTTGTTATCGTAGCTACCACATTGTGAGTACAGCTTTGCTACAAAGTCTAAATGTGTACTCACGAAGTTACAGGGATATCACCGCAATCTAGGACAGTCGCCCAACTGTTGAACGGGTTGGTGGCTAGAGGCACGTTGTAACCTCCACTGAGGAGGACCAGATTAGAAACCTTTCCAGGTATCGGATAACTCTGACTTACTAAAGGTTGAGTCGTCGAGAGCCCTGTCTGATACCAGAAGGACCAAATCGAGCACCGGGTCTGTACGAAGTGCCCGTGTCAAATGGTGCACCGATAAAAGCAATGTCATATTTGATGCTGTTGTGTCCCAGGCAAGGTTGATAAGGGAGGCGCCCGAAGGTGCTTATGCCTGAGAAGACAGAGTCGGCCTGCATTTATTAGTACAATCTTCTGCAGAGTGTCTTTCGTAGGTACTTACTTGAGTTCCACCATCGCCAGGAAGTCTATTGTACCAAAGTGATTGGAGAGGTCCTTCCATTGGTTCTTGGTCATGTTTACCATGGGCAATGGCTACAGAGGCGATGCCAAGGAAAGTGAAGGACTTGAAGAGCATGTTTGATACTATGTATCTCAAGATGGAAGTGAAATGAAGTCTTTGTGTCAACGGAACACTGGAAATAAAGCCACTATTTATGCCAATCTATGGTCACCTCTCAAGTACAAAGTTACGTCTGATACGTTTTAACACGGAGCATCTGGACAAGCACAGTAATGATTGGGAATCGAATTGCCCAATGCCAGCAGCTCAAGAATTCTTGTCTGTTCATCCAGATCGGTAGTATTACCGCAACAATCGTCTCAGCAATGACACATTCTCGACCGTCATCATCGTCAACCCGCATCAACATCTATCAACGGGCGTGAACGAAGTGCGTAAATCACCAAATTAGGTTAGCCTGGGGTAGAAACGGCGATGCAGCAGAAAGAAGATCGGCACCCCGCAACTCCATGTTCTTATCGTGGTTAAGTTACCATATTGGGTAACCGAGATGTACTTCCGAAAGATAAGAAGGTTACACAGTGATGGCTTCGAATTGATGCCGTGTAAGTGTGATGCTGCGTCGATGACAGCTTACAAATGCCTCATACTAAGAGAAATCAACTATACTGAACGGCAATGATGGCATGCAGATAGGGATGACTGCATGCTTATCGGGAGTTGTCTGGATCATTGTGGCTTTGTATTCCTGAGACAAGTTGTCTGGTCTTTCTGCATACGGCGACACAATTACAAAGAATGGCACGCATTCTTCTGAGACTGTTCTACCAGTCTGCCGGATTCCTCTTAACCTGTTGCATTTGATGATAGACTCTTCAACTTTTGCAAAATCTATTCGACATTCACGACATCAAGATGGCTTCCCAACATCCTCCACCTACAGAACCCTCACTTCCAGCCTTTGAATCATTTCCAGACGAAGAAACGCCTCTCCTTCCATCCGTCCAGAACTCTTCAGCTGAATCCAAGAGTCTTTCCAATTCACCATGGCTTGCCGAAACCATGGTGCTGGTCAAAGCATCTGTACCTGTAATACTGGCATACATGCTCCAGAATAGCTTGCAAACAGTGTCGGTCCTCATGGTCGGCCGTCTCTCACCCGAAGCCCTCGCAACGGCAGCGTTCTCTTACATGTTCGCCATGGCAACGGCGTGGCTGATTGCTCTCGGCGGAACGACTGCCCTCGATACCCTCGGCTCGAGTACCTTTACGAGATCGAAGAATAAACACGATCTGGGAATATTGTTGCAGCGAGGATTGATAGTCTTGTCGGGATTTTACGCAATTGTTGCGGTTATATGGTGCTTCTCTGGATACATCTTCCGAGCACTTGGACAGGAAGAATTTATCTGCGTCCAAGGCCCAAGGTTCCTACAGCTCTTGATCCCTGGCGGTCTTGGGTATGTCTGGTTTGAGGCAATGAAGAAGTTCCTTCAAGCACAAGAAATCTACCGACCAGGCACGTATGCTCTTCTTGTCACATCTCCACTCAATGCGTTGCTCAATTGGCTCTTCATATATCCCCTTGGTTTCGGCCTTGACGGAGCGCCCATTGCAACTGGCATATCATACTGGCTATCCTTCTTTATACTCGTTGGATACGCAGCATTTGTCAAGGGTTCAAAATGCTGGGGCGGCTTCAACTTTCGACAAGCACTTCAACACCTTGGACCCTTTGCCAAACTTGCGTTCCTGGGTGTGATACACGTCGGGACGGAGTGGTGGGCTTTCGAGATCGTGGCTCTCGCTGCTGGACGTCTTGGAACAATTCCCCTTGCTGCACAGTCTGTCGTTATGACGCTGGATCAGATCATTAACACAATTCCTTTTGGACTCGGAGTAGCAGCTTCATCTCGCTTGGGTAATCTCTTAGGTCTCGGGGACTCAGTGCAAGCTAGACGATGCGCCCACTCAGCAGCGCTCCTTTCCATATTATTTGGAACCATCCTCCTCACAATTCTTTTATCGACCAAGGATGTCATCGCTAAAATCTTTAACGATGATGAGGAAGTAGTCGCACTTGTCGCGCGCATCATGCCATATGTAGCGCTGTTCCAGATCGCTGATGGTCTCAACGGAAGCTGCGGAGGAACCCTGCGAGGCATGGGACGACAATGGGTTGGGGCTTTAGTCAATTGCATTAGTTACTATGGAGGTGCGCTTCCTGCAGGTATTTGGCTTGCGTTTCACGGCTGGGGGCTTTCTGGGCTTTGGGTCGGACAGTGTGTGGCTTTGTTTCTTGTGGGTGTTTTGGAGTGGATTATTGTTGCGATGTGTAACTGGAAGAAAGAAGTTCAGCGTGCTTCTGATAGGATTAGAGTCGGTGGCTTGGATAGCAACTCGTAAGCAGACGAAAGTAATACATGGGACTCATAGAATGGCGGTCCAGACACGGATCTGGCTCTTCAGAGTAGTCTAGTTACTCAAAGTCGCAGACAAGGGAAACGCATCACAGTCTGTATTTCAACAGCATGGCTAGATAAATTTGTAAAACATACAACACTTGGGAGTCTTTGATTCAAAGATCTTTGTCATTGAGACCGTGTCGTAGAATAATCGTCAGGCTAGTAAATCGATGTAACCCTTACCTGCTCAGATACGGCATAACTTTAGATAAGACATTTCCGAACTAGGAGTTGTAACCGCACGGAAAAACGCTCATGGTGTATGATAAGAGATTTCTGATATTCGGAATCGGTTCCCGAGTGATAAACATGGCTCTAGCCAAAATAGGGTCACACTTGTGCGAGGCAATATGTCACTACAGTCTGTCTATTATTGTATCACTTATCTACTTCAGATTTAATGTCTGATGCATATATAGATCTCACATGCACGTCGAACGAGATGTAAGCCGAACAACTCATTCTACCATTTTCACCAGCGTCCATCGTCATATACTGCGGACCTTTAAATGGATAACGACAAGATCAATGGTGGTATTATTGAGAAAGGGGATGTGACTGAAGGAGATTCCACCACATTTACCGAACAAGGCTCTGTTATAAACGCATCTGGGCATACTGATCAACTCACTCGGCAGTATGGACTCGTGGGGCTGACCGGCATTGCGGTGACTGTCAACAATGCCTGGGTTGTTTTAGGCTCGTCCATTTCGGTATCAATCCTAAGTGGAGGCATCTCTGGCGTCATATATGGACTCATGGTGGCCGTGTTTTATTATACCTTCATTGGACTGAGTTTAGCAGAGGTACATCCACCATCCGAAATTTCTCGGGGAGGTGCTAACATCTCTGCAGCTTTCATCTTCCGTTCCAAGCTCTGGCGGCGTCTATCATTGGGCTACTATAGCAGCTGGGCCAAAATGGGGTCGAGTCACCGGCTTTTATGCTGGATGGATCAATTTCTACGGCTGGATGTTTGGACTAGCATCTCTAGTCCAGGTCGCAGCTAACGCAGGAGTGCAATGTTACGCAACACTCACTCCTGGTTTCTCACCTTCAGCATGGCAAGTTTATGTCGCCTATCTGGTAGTGATATGGCTGAGCACCTTTGTCGTCATATTCTCCAATCGTCTCGTGCCTTATACCCAGAAACTCGGTCTGTTTCTCGTTGTTGTGGGCGGTTTAGTGACTATCATCATTGTCGCGGTTATGCCGAAGAAACATGCGTCTAGCCAGTTCGTCTGGAATTCCTTTCACGAAAACAACTTGACGGGCTGGAATGATGGAGTTGCGTTCATGGTTGGGATCCTGAATGGTGCTTTCACTATCGGAACTCTGGACGCTATTACGCACATGGCAGAGGAGGCCGCAAACCCGAAAAAGGATCTGCCCAGGGCCATTTTCCTTTATATCTCCATCGGCGGCGTTTATGCTTTGGCTTTCGCTATAGTCCTTGGATATGCCATCTCAGATCTTTCGGTTCTTCAAGGAAACTCAAACACATTCCCACTAGCTGGGATATATCACCAAGCAACTGGAAGTGCAGCCGCAACATTTGCTCTGCTCTTCATTATCTTGTTGTCGTCTCTTTGCTGCGTTATTGGAACTGTATTGACCAACTGCCGTACCTATTGGACTTTGGCTCGAGACCAAGCCGTCCCGTTCTCGAAGTACTTTAGCAGAGTCAGTACCAAACTTGGGACACCAGTGGAGTCTACCCTTTTCGTGGCGGTCATTGCATCGGCTATTGGTGCTATTCCATTGGGAAGTTCCGTTGGGTTCAGTAACTTGACCGGATCCTTTATTATCATCACCACCGTTTCATACGCGATCCCTATAGTTTCGAACCTCCTCAGCGGTCGTCAGCGATTTTCACCAGGGCCTTTCCATTTAGGTAAATGGGGGTTTCTGATCAACGGATTCACAATTTTGCTAATTGTTCTTTTCGACATTTTCTTCTGCTTCCGTAAGTGCCGTCTGTTTCTCTGTATATGTGCATGACTAACCGATTTCTCAGCTGTGGGTTTGCCATTTGATGCTTCGACGATGAACTATAATTCTGTGATTCTGTGTGGCTTATCCTTCTTGATAACGATTTGGTGGTTGGTGTCGGCTTCAAAAACACTACCCAGGCCCTTCTTTCCGACATGCACATGATGGCGGCGAGACCAAGAACATGGAGCTATAGAGAACTGTAGCTTTTATGTCAACTATAATCCTTCACAGATCATATGCTCTGGACATGTATGCTGTGAAGTCCCCGTACATCATTCGGCAAGTAGCACATGCACATCAGAAGGTTAATGAATCTTGAGAGCTACCTGATGAATGAAACATTTGGCTGATCCGTTACTTCTTCATGAGACAAATAATAGAAAGTCAACAGGATCTTGACATCAGTAGTTGATCCTGCTCAGCGCACCCTTGCACAAGGAGTACCCGACCGGATACCTCATTTGCAATCTCTGGCCGCATAACACCAGCGGTGGTTAGAGTAGCACAACCAACAATCCAATACTTCTTTGGTACTCAGGGAGTAAAAGCGGACACTTTAATTGAATCTTCAGGGGATGGGAGTGTTTTCAGTAGCTAAAAGCGGATCATGTCAGCAAATAACAGGGGGAGAACTTGAGCTGAATACATGGGACCTAGTCAGCGGTGATTAAGGAAGTCAACCAACAAAGCAAATATAATGCAAGACTAAAACTATTGGCATTAGCGTATAAATATCTTGCAAACGTTAATATTGATATGGAGAGTCTTGTTCAGGAAATATGGTCTGATAAATAAAAATAAATAAGGCTCGCTAGTTACTTTAAAAAACGTGGACACAGACAAACAAATCCTCGCAGGGGGCTCTTGTTCCACGACTCTTGCTCTCGCTTCTCTTGACATCTCTTCATCTTCTCTTGTGCAATCATTCGTTTAATGCTACAGAGAACATCCATTCCTTTGTCAAAATGCTATCGTTCAAAGTTTTGGCTGCAGGCCTCGTCGCACTTTTGTCTGCAGATGTTGTTTTTGCTAGTCCATGCAAGGTCAGCTTGATCACCACTGGCACTCAAACTCTGTCTTCTTCTGTTCCCACCAATACCGAAACCATCAGCTCATCAATCGCTCAAGGATTGGCAACTTCAACCGTCGAAACTCTTTTCCCAACTTCCATCTTCTCATCGGAATGGTCTATTATGACTTCGGCCACAGACATCGCCACATCCATTGAGGAAACTACCAGTGCTGATTCTACTACTGAAGCAGTCACCAGTGCTGATGCAACCACCACGACAGAAGCCACGTCCACCTCAACAGAGATGACATCCACAACTGCAGAAGCTCCACCTGTTCTTCCTACTATTGCCAACGGAGGCTTCGACGACAATTCAAACGGAGATCCATGGATTCGCAGTGGCTCTACATCGCCGAGCAGCGCCGCGGTATATTAGAAGCGTTCAGCTCCCAACATTATGTAAGTGGTAGGCCGAAGCTGGACTCGGCTATCCCAAGCATTTAGTCCATGACCCTTCTGTACTGACATGAGATGATGCACAGGACCATGCGACCGGTAGTTCTATTACACAGCAAGTCAACGATTTACGCACCGATCTGTCCTACCGCATCCGATTCTACTGGGCCAAATTCGATACACCTACTGTCATGGCCGCCTGCAAGTTGACCCTGAACTTTGGTGACCAAAACCTAGTAGAGGTTGATCTACTGCCTCCAATAAGTGCCGACAACGTCTGGGAAGAATTTTTTTTCTCCGGCTTTTCATCCTTCTGCGTCATCTGAAGGTTTGAGAATTAGCTATCGCTGTAACGAGAACCAAACCCCTAGATTCCTCATCGATGATGTATCTATCGAGTTTGCTTGATTCTTTTCAGTTGGTTCTTTTACTGCAGTGCTGCAATTTTGAGTATTTCGATGTACTTTTTAGTTATATGCCAGTGGTATAAAGTATTTGGGAAAAGTCGCAACAAACGGAACTCAGCTTTGGACTATGTACAGAACTTACTTTATTGATATTACATCCAGAAGCCTTTCAGCAAGGACGGTGTGTCTAATAAGTAGTTACATGAATATCATAATATATAGAGTTCCATGCACACCCTTCTTTCTAATTATTGTGTCTTTCGTTGGAAATACTTTAGGTCAAGATTATTGGAAACTCAATTACGTCATTGATACTAACCCTTGGCATCGTGAGATTATTGTACCTGTCTCACTCGGCTTGCGGTGAAACTCCACCCGTTCTAAAGCAGATTCATATAATCCAGGACTCTCAGATCTTTGGATAGAGCAGGACCATGACCCCCATTCTATTCAAGATGACATAACCTGGCTTATCCTAATGCAGTCGAGTCATTTTGACGTTGGAAAGGTAAACATGAACGAAAACAAGGAAAGTCCAAGTATGCAAGGATCGTCAATGTCAGCATCATCACGTGATGGAATCCTTCATGTCGCGATATTCTTAGAATCCACAGCCTCTCTTTCTCATCACTTCCCTTCCTCTTCAAATTCAAAGTATCCGAGGCGGTAGTGAAAGATGCCAGCACGTAGGAGCTCGAGACTCAAGGCCAAGGCCGATAAGCCTGCCCCTTCGGAGGTACCAACCCAGGAACCGAAGGCAACGCCGAAACGCAAGGCTCCAGCTTCCGAGGATGATCAACACGTCACAAAGACCCCGAAGACAGAATCTCCAGCAAAGAGTTCCGACCAGAAGTTAAATGGTCAACAATCAAAGTCGAAGGCCGCGTCTGTGACCAAGAAGAGTAGCGAGTCGTCTGCCCGGACATCAGCCAACACTTCTAATGGACTGTTTCCATCGTTGCCCCCAGAAGTTATGAATATGATAATGGAAAAGGTAAACTACCATTGCCATCTTCAACCCTATACCATTTGCTCACAACAGTATAGCTGGGAGACAAAGTGTCTCTTGGCAACCTGGGCAAAACTAGCAAAGCTTTCCATGCGCTCGTCATGCCTCAACTATACAAACGCGTTGAAGGATCCGTCACATATCATGCTCATATTGCCAAACTGATCCGAACCATTGAGCCACTCCTCACCATCGAACAGAAGAAACAGCTCAAGAAGGAAGGCCAGTACAAAGGCCAACAGGAGAATCTGCCTTCCGAAGCGGATGAGAAGAAAAAGCCCGAAGTGGCAAATTACGTTCGACAGGCTGTTTTTGAGATTGGTGATCCAGGACAGAAGCATAGGTTCATCGTTTACCGCTACATTGAAGAGTTCTTGAAAAGTGCGGATAATCTAGAGGTTTTTGTAGTCACGGACTTTACCGAGTAAGTATCTGGACGTCGACTAAGTAGGGTTATTGAAGCTGACGACGGGACAGGTCAATGGCAAAGGCACTTGCCGCAAAAGAGCACCTGCAAGCTCTCTGGCTTCGAGTCACGAGAGAAAGAGACTCAGATTCGGAAGCGCTCACTACAGTCGAGGGCTTAAAACACCTTCACTTGTATATGTCCCATTCTTACCTCACCGGCCACGCTCCCTTGGAGCTCATATGGAATTCGCGTTCCACACTGAGGACTCTTGAGATTGACCAATGTTTGTTCAAAACCATGTATGAAAGATGGGCAGAAAAGTCAGAAGAGGTAACTAAAGCCACAAATCAACAGCACGACTTTGGCGCTCTTAAGTCGTTCTCCATGGAGTATGCAACATTCGAACCTGATGAGGTAAATGCTCTCACCAGGGCCATTGACGTTACAGCGTTGGAAAACCTCGACTTGGGTAGTAGGAATATCAGGGTAGGGTTGCTCTACCGGCACTTGAGTGGTATTTTCGCTACTACAAACAATGCCGACATCAAACTTCGGAGACTCTCATTATATTTGTACGCCCATGATGGTTCCAGTTCGACGGAGAACAAAGCAAAGCCGTTAGCAGACGATCGCGGTATCGAATTTCTTTCGTCTTTTGACACGTTGACGAGTCTCACTGTTTGTAACGCCGGGGTTCATTCTGCCAAGTTGCCCGACCCCGGACTGAAAGATACGCTGTTGCGAGGCATTCTTATGCATTCAAATCTGACCACACTGGAGTTCAAATCCTCGCTCGGCAGTTTCGATGAGAAGGTGTCACGTTTGGGTCCTGAGACGGTGACACGTTTCGTCGACAACCTTCCACAATTGAGACATTTCAGGTTCTACCCAGAACCGACAAAGCTTGTAAGATTCTTCATATCAGATCAGTTTTGTCTCCGACTAATCTTTAACAGAATGAAATTGCCCAAGTTCTTTCACAAGGCCGCAACTTGGAGACGATCGAGATGCATATCCCCGGAGACACCAAAGCGGAAGAAGTAGGTCCCGACTTTATACGTCATCTAGTCGTACCAATCCTGGAGCGAGACTCTGATATCACCACGAAAGACTACCGTTGGGAAGACCATAGTAAGATTCATCAGGTGATTGTGGATGTGTCACTATGGGAAATTGGTTCGAAATTTGGAAAGGCCAAGAGGGGAATGAAGAAAGCCGAGAAAGTCACTGCCCCGTCTAACCCGAATCGAAAAGTGTTGTTTCGAGATATTACACGCCCAACTTACCTTTGGATGAGGGAAAGCATAGAAAGTATGAGCCAATGGGCAGTCAGAGCTGCTAAAGACCTCGATTGAGATGTAGAAGTAAACGTCAGACAAACACCTTTTAGATAGATTTCCATTACAAAGCATTTGAATTTATCGGTTTTACATCATGAGATGTGTTGTTTATAGAGACTGAAACTCGTATTTATTTATTTATTAATCAGCCATAGTCGGTCTTGGTCCAGCGTGCTGACGAGCGAGATGACCGCAGTAGCGTAACTGAATATTTATAAGCAGATGACATAATTGGGCTCAAGAGTGAGGTCAACGAGCATGAACGACTTTGTCTATATAACACATCAAGCATCTGTCTAGACCCAAGGCTAATACAACTTCCAATCTCACCTGATACAATAAAACATCAATACATTCATCGCCATGGCATCGAAATCCTTCTACGCTATCGTCGCTGGTGTCGGACCAGGTACAGGTAAGCTTCACCTCCCTCCGCACCCCACTCTGATCACCCCGCTATACCGATCTCACTAACCAACACTCATCAGGTCGATCCGTTGCTCTGCGTTTTGCCCAAAAGTATCCTGTTGTTCTCTTTGCTCGTCGTCCAGAAAGTTATGAGAGTACTCTCCAAGATGTCGAAAAAGCAGGCGGTAAAGCCATCGGCATCACTGCTGATGTTGCTGACCCAGCATCTCTAAAGAAAGCCTTTGACGACATCAACAAGCAATTCCCCGATAGTCATCTCGCAGCAGCGATTTACAACGTCGGAAGCGGCGGATTCGTAAAAAAGCCCTTTTTAGAACTCGCAGAGAAAGACCTCAATGCTAGTATCGACGGGTCAATTCGGTCATTCTTCCATTTCGCCCAAGCTACCATTCCTCATCTCCTCGAAGCCGTACCAAACTCACACTACCCACCTACACTCATCCTCACAGGTGCTACGGCTTCTATCAAGGGAAGTGCACAGTTTAGTACTTTTGCTGCGGGTAAATGGGGACAGCGCGCTATGCAACAGTCGCTGGCGAGGGAGTTTGGACCAAAGGGTGTTCATGTTGCTCATGCGGTCATTGATGGGATTATTGATATCCCTAGAACTAAGGAATGGGCTTCGAATGATGGTGCTGAGGATGGAAAGATTAGCCCTGATGCGGTAAGTTTTCAACGAGATGTATTTCTATGGATTGTGACTGACTTGTTTGGATAGATTGCTGAAGCGTATTGGCATCTTCATACGCAGCATCGATCTGCTTTCACACAGGAAATTGATATTCGACCTTATGTTGAGAAGTGGTAGGGAATTTGAGAGATAATTAGTCCGGTATCGGAAACCAGATTGTACTGCAGACGGTCATTAACAGCCACATATCGCTGCTCCATGAAGTGTTGGCTGTGTGTTGTTATGAACTATGTAGTTCTGCCTGTTTAAATCAGATGTTGGTTTAACTGTACTGTCTCTATAATAACAGATGACGAACCGAAGATCCTCGATCTGAAATTGCACCTCAAAAGTTCCACTGCTTTTCGAAAGGATCTGCTGTGAACTGGCGGTAATAGGCAGCGAGTCAGTTGACTCGTCCAACAGATTGTAACATGAACCAGTGGTATTTCTCATTGCACCTTTCAAAGATTGAACGAGGGAAAGATAGCGAGACAGCTATGATCAGCGTTATCATCGAGAATCCAGGTCACGGAACGGCCTTTACCCGATGTAAATTTAGGACGAGGCCTCGAGCAAAACAATCAATCATACACATGTCTGAAGTGAAGTGGCTGATTTTGCTTCTGACATTGACAATTCCAAATCAACAAAATCTTGGCACCTTTCCCTTAAAGGCCTTTTGCTACACAGAGAGGATGGTGTTGAAACCATAACCGACAACTAAAAAGCCCCTTGAAGCTTCGGCACAGCCTTGATCAACCCCGCTTTTGTCCGAAGTCCGCTGAATCATCTCCTCTTCAACGAGCTATTATTCAGACGTTATTGTTACAATATAACTCTTGCATTTCCAGTCTATTCGGCCCATCTTTTACCGTCCCAAGGGTGAAATCAGTAGCCATGCCTTTCTATCAGATCCACCATTCATGTCCACTCAATCAAAACCAGCGACAACTTCTAGCAACAGCCATTACCCAATTACATTGTCGAGCATTTAAAACACCCTCATTCTTCGTCCACGTCCGCTTCTTCCCAGAAGAAAACAAAGACAACAACTACTTTGTGGCTGGATGGCCTCATCCCGCAACGTCAAACCGCATCGTCGGCCTCGTTCGCACTTCTACGACGCGGTCCAAGGGAGACTTTGACAAATTGGCAGCCGACATCGAGGAATACTGGTACAGCGTGCTGGGAATTCAACCACCGGCCAAAAAGGCGAGATGGAATGCTGAAGATGAAGAAAAGAGACTCATCATGGTGACGTTTACGCCAATGGTGGCACTTCGAGAAGGGGGTATGACTATTCCCGAAGCTGGTCATGAAGAGAGTTGGTTGGAGGAACAGTTGCCCTACATTGATAGTATGGCGGCTAAAGGGATTGAGGGCTTTGCTAGTTTGTATGCTGATGCTAAAGATAGTCAGAAATGAGTTGAAACCTGTAGAGTATTGCTTCATATTCGTTCGCCAAGTCGAATTGACTCGCTAATCTGTCTCATCCTTGTTTCAGACTTGCTCGAAGATGAAGACAGTGATAGACCCAACCAGATATTTGTCGGATAAATTGGATCGGCAGCTTTATCCGACCTACAGTCTCAACATTTATAGTCTATGGATAAGGTGTGCACCGTGCAGGTCTGTTCAGAACTCCAGTTTGTTCTGGACGATTCGGCCTCTCGTCTTGTAGAGACTTTAGTGGACCTGCGGTGGTGATGCAGCACAGTTACAGGGTACGTTAGAGCCCGAGCATTTGGGAACTGTAATTAGCGCTGTGACTAGCATTGATGAACTCGTCCTACTAGCAGACACTACCAACCTTCCTAGTGTACTACGATAACAATTTGTGGAAGCTGCAATTACTGCATTTTCCAGTTATATTGACAGATCTCAATCAGATCGTGCTAATGTAAGGACAAGATGACACGCAGCAAAGTCAAGAGATATGCAGTAATTGATTGGCAGGGATACGCGACAGGATAGGGGCACTACACCCGACAGAGTAGGCGGTCAAACGCGGCATCTTGGTTGTTACCAAAACTTTAACAAATCTCCATGTAACTTATTTCTGGGTTGCATCGCATCTCATCTCATCTCATCATGACAGCATCTCTTTATCAAGCTGTTCATTATTCTTAATCGCACTTCTTGTCACTCATTAACAGATGTAAAAATCTCACCCCTCATTACCATTTTCATATCATCGAGTCTAACCCTTCAATGGGTGCTCAATTGCCCTCGTCGCTCATCTTGAATTGAGTACATCTCAACACGATTTGAGCCATTGACAACATGTCTCATCGAATACCCATTGGCCCAACAGCCGGCCAGCATCTCCTTGACCCGTGGACTCATGGAATTGGTATTATGCGCGATGTCTGCTCGCGCTGGTCAGAGCTCGACATCACCCAAATCGGCTCTCTCATCGCTATAGCCGGAACGGTTCCTACAGCCTGGAGATTTCTGAACGGTCTATGGCACGAAGTTTACGGAACGATAAGACGGTTCTTTCTTGCATCCGTTACGATTCCCGGCGGCGACCCTCTCAATAGGAGTGTCGTCAAATGGATTATGGCTAATCGGGAACATCACTATCGCTCATTCCATGGACGAACTGATATTGGACAGAATGGAGATCGTGCGGCAGCTCTGAAAAAGACAAAGCATTCAATTCAATATTCACCTCATTGGAACACGAGATGGCTTTTCTGGAGCGGAAATTTGTTCCTTGTTACGAGACGAGTTGATGATTTTAGCTCCTCATTATCGGATCCTAGTTACGATGGAATTGGAGGCGAGGAAATTACTGTCAGCTGTTTCGGCTGGTCAGCAGAGCCCATCAAAGCATTCATCGAATCCTGTCGCGAATACTCAGATCGACAAACTCAATTCTTCGTCATCATCTACGCACGCGATCGATATGGTCTATCTTGGAAACCCAAAGCTCGCAAGCCAATCCGACACCTCGAAACTGTTCACTTTGACAACGAAACGAAACAAGACCTCCTCGGCGATATCCGCAACTACCTCGACCCAAAGACCCAGAAACGGTATCAGAGTCGGAGTATGCCCTATCGACGCGGTTATCTCTTCTATGGACCCCCTGGAACTGGAAAGTCGTCTCTGTCGGTCGCTATAGCGGGCGAATTCGGTCTAGATCTTTATGAAGTCAAGATTCCCAGCGTTGCCACGGATGCGGATCTTGAACAAATGTTTCAGGAAATTCCACCGCGCTGTGTTGTGCTGTTGGAGGATATCGATGCCGTGTGGACAGACCGTTCCAACTCTGACAATGGGCAAGAAAACGGATCTGCGCCAAACTGCACTCTGTCTGGACTGCTGAACGTCCTGGATGGAGTAGGTTCCGTAGAAGGACGAATTATTATCATGACGACGAATCACCCTGAACAACTCGACAGTGCCTTGGTCAGACCAGGCCGAGTTGATATGAAGGTTCTTCTGGGCAACATCAGTCCAAAGTCAGCAGAGGAAATGTTTATTCGCATGTTTTCTCCTGACTTGGGTTGCACATCACATTTGGATATGAACGAGATTAAAGAGTTGGCATCCGAGTTTGCCAAGGAGATTCCAGATGATACATTTACGCCATCATTATTGCAGGGCTTCTTCCAGTTACATCTTGAGAGTCCTCATGAGGCGGCATCTAGTATTGGAGCCTGGGTTAAGAGAGAGCTTGAAAAGAGCCCGGAAAATGAGTTTGAGGTTGTTACTGGTAGAAGAAAAGTTTGAGGAGTGGTTAATCAGTGTAAATTATGTATCTGTAGAGTTGGAATATTGCGTGGGGATAAGGAATTGGTGTACTATATATATTTTGGTAGCATTTGCTCCATTGGGTCTTCATTGACAGTGTCTAGAAAAGATACCAATATTTAATCAAATAGAAAATTGAAATGGTATCTAATGATAAGTCTATAGTCTATCGTAAAAGCAAAGCGCTCAGAATTCAACAATCTTGAACAGTCTCTGACACCCAACCGTAATCGTACACTTCCAGCATCCTGCCCTCTTTCCACCGTGTGTCCAAGTCAAATCTGATATACGTGATCCTCAAATGTACTGTGCTTAGCAAGCTCCTCCTCCGCCACCACCTCCATCACAACCACCACTTCCTCCTCCACCGCCGTCACCACCACCGCTGAATCCTCCATCAGCCCAGAAACCTGCCATACCACCCGCAGCAGATCCCATATGCTCATATTTGCTTTGTTTCTTGTACTTCTTTGGGTATCCGTACTTGTCGTACTTCTTTGAGTGTCTCATTGCTGGTTGGGGATAGTAATCGTAGACCATTGGCTGCTTCTTCTTTCTGAAGAACGGTAGACACATTGTTGTAGTTTGTGTGTGGATGCGTGGTTTTGTAAATGTTTTTGAAGGCTTGTAGAGAAGTCTCTCTTAAGAAGTTGGTTGTTGGTTGTTGGTTATTGGTTGTTGGTTGTTAAGGTGGTTATGTCTTCTAAGTGGTTGGTGTTTGAAGAAGATCTCACGCTAATGTGCGGTATCAAGTGTTGAGTTGAGTAAAAGCTCTTGGTGGGTATTTGTGTAATGAATGAGTCTTTGTGATGATGATGATGATAGTAATGATAATAAAGTCTCAATCCAAGTGGAAATCTGGATCTATATATGTAAATATCAATGTTGGACGATCAGCCTTGAGAACTTCACATGACGTGATGGTGGTCAGCCCATCACATTCAAAACCACGGCTAAGCTTTCGGATCGCACATCAAACATTCCTTCCAGAAGGCATCTAGCGTCATTATTCAACTCATCAACCTCTAATTGGCTGCCATTGCGATACAGCTGAGCGGGCTGTGCAGCCTAATAAGGGGAAGATTGGACCATCGCTTTATCATTACTTTATTAGGACTAGTAGCTTATCAGCCCTGCACTGGGGGAGACTGAAGATCCTTTCTAAAAAGGGTGGTATTGGAGCGATGATCGACATATTGCGGGGGTTTTCAACACGTTTCATGATCATCGCGAGGCCATGTTGCTGCGCCATACGGGGTAGCCGCTTAATTGTCCTAGACAAGTAACAATCGGGCGAAATTGAGACATACTCCAATTAGATGATATTATTGTCACCTGTGCAGAGAACTCGGGAGCGAATGTTACTGATTGACGCTGTTCAGCCTTTGCTCACGGGGCAAAGACGGGCGAATATTCGTTTAAAATTACTGAAGTGCTAAGTTGTCTTCATTTCTACATAGCACCTGTACTATGACGCCCCCTCATTGATACAGCCCATCATCCTCTCAAACCAATTAATAGTCAGTAAAAACGCTCTTTTCGCCCCCATCAATGCCAGCCCAAGCTTGGGTCAGAAACTCCTCGGGCTGAGTAAACTTGTAATCAGGCAACAGTTTGTTCCATTCGTCAGAGACCTGGAACGCGCCATCTTGGAACCCCAGCAAGAGACCCTTGAGGAGATTTGCTGCGACTTCTTCACGGACATGGACGGGAATAGATGGGTGCTCAGGTAGCGGGAGCCACGGGGCTTTGACCTCACCTGCGAGAAGGTCTTTGCTCTTGAGCTTCTCCACAGTAAACGGTTTGCCTAAAGGTCATTTAGCGGAGTTTTATTATAGGCAGTGGAATAAATACCTCTGACTTTCTCTCCCAGAGCCACTATATCATTAAGGGTGATGTCTGCACCCTTGATACCACTGACGATGGGCCATTCTCCTTCGTATTCTACAGCCAGAGCAGTAACCTTGGCCGCATCTTGTGCAGTGGTGAGCGAAAGGACAGCTTCACCGTCATCGACGAGTAGAGCACGACAGTCATTGAAATTGATTGGGGTTTCAAACATGGTGATATGCTTGGATGATTTATATGGGTAGGTCATGTAGTTGGTGAAGAGTCCGTACTGGAAGAGTGTATACTCGATAACCTATGGTTTTCTGGTTAGTTATCTAGATTGAGTCGGAATGTAGAGATGTCACCTTCTTGTCCTTGTTGATCTTGGCCAGATACTCTCGAGCTGCTCTCTTGAAGTCATGCCAAGGGAAGTGATCAAGCTTGGATCTGGAATGAATCAGCAAATGAAATCACCATAAAGGCGTAGAGACTTACGATGCCCATTCGCTAGGTGCGAAACGCTTCACACCAGCTTTGACTGCAGCATCAATCAGGTTTGTCTGTGTATCAGCCGCAGAATCTCCAGGCGCGACAGACATGAAAGAAAGGACTGTGTGAACGCCTTTCAAGAGCTTCGCGAGTTCATTGACATCTTGATAGTCCGTTTTGAACCATTTCACTCCTGGTGCAATTTCCTTTTCGGGGGCGTCCTGGACGTGTAAGTAATAGCTGACTCATATTGTGTTGGATTACCTACTTTTCGTGAGAGGAGGATGATTTCGTGCTTGTTTCTGGCGAGAAGTGCATCGAGGACCTCTCGACCAACGTCTGTATTTCGTATAAGCACAATGTTCCAGGGTCGAGTGAGTACTTCTGGGCCAACCTACTTCCGGCTCCTCCTGCAATTGCGACTTTGACCATTTTGAGATTTATTGTTACGAGGCTTTGTATTAAATTGCGCTGAGCTTGAATGACTGCTTTGATCGTCTATTTGAGAGCTCTTATATAGTCGGTGTTTTGTACTTTGGCATTGTCCGCTCCGCCATTTCGTAGGGCCGATGATTTTGTCCGCCGATGACACTTTCAACAACATCGCACCTTTGAATGAACGACATGTCTGACTTGTTTCCACCCATGGTACCCCAGATTTACAGGTATTACAAAGACTGGGCTGCTACGTCCTAAGAGACGAAATAAGTCATTCAGTTCTGGTTATTTTTACTTTGTTCTGTGTTGCTTATTTTACTCACCCTAGAGCTGAGATGTTATGGCGCAACACACGCTATGCCTAATCCAGCTCAACAAAGTGGATGACAAATGATGTCCGTGAAATCGGCGGAGGAAACATGTGAATCCTTCCGCCGTCAGCAATCATCACTCTTATCCCCTCCCAGACAGACGTCTCTTTCATTACACTCTGTCAGATTACACTATAAAAAAAAAAAAATGGCTGACCACATTTTATTGGACGAACGTCATCTTCTAACCACTTCCCGGCCTTCGGAGATCGAATCCGCGCCAGCCCCGAAGCGGCGGAAACTCCGCAAGGGGACACAGTCATGCTGGGAGTGCAAGCGGCGGAAAGCAAAGTGTATCTACTCTGATCACCTTGGTATTTGTGATTCGTGTAAGAGACGTGGCACAGATTGTGTGAGTCAGGACGTGGATGAGAATCCCCCTCCACTGGGGAGCAACAAACACATCGTTGATCGTCTTGGGGAGGTAGAAGCTTTGGTACAGCATTTACTGAAGGCTTCACAAAATGAAAGACCACAAGGTAGACCTGTCTCTCCAGAGAGCTTGGGGTCGAGGAGGCGAAGCTATGATGATGAGCGAAGGCGGTCTAATTCGCCAGCTATCACTCAGACCAATGTCGATGTTGGCAACCAAGGAGTGACTCCGGTGGGTGCTCAACAACAATATTCACGAAAGAAATACTAATGTCAGTCAGGATATAATCCCAAATCTCGATCTCCCATCAAGATCAGAAGAAGCATTGCCGACACTTCCTGTGGAATCAGCATCTTCTCCGCACGATGCTTTATACGCTGAGCTTATCGCTGCTTGGCCTACACCGAGTGACATGAAAGTCATTCTCAACCTCCCGGTCGAGCCCTCGCAAATCATCCGAGCACTGACTTGCTCAACGCCAAAAGACCGAACCTATAGTCTTCCATCGCCAACGAACTTACTTCGCTTACCGCCACGTGGTTCACATCCTGTTCTCGTGGCACGGAAGATGCTCACCTTGGCCACTTATCTCCAAGGTGTGCCGATAGCTTCAGAAAGATATCTCGACAAACTCAGCGTCAACTGTGAGACGATGATGGCCCGTCTAGTCAAAGTCGCACACGACAAGGTCACCTGCAATGATGATCTAGTTTCATCGCTCGAAGGCATCGAGTGTATAATGCTGGAAGGACTGTACGCGAATTACACGGGTGACCTCCGTCGATCCTGGCTTGCAGCTCGTCGAGCGGTTATGATCGCCCAGATGATGGGTCTTAACAGGGGCGTAGTCCCGTTTTCTTTCAGAGATGTTGCTGTCGACCTAAATGATTTATGGTTTCGTCTCATCAACCTTGACAGATACCTATGTCTGATGCTTGGTCTTCCCCAAAGTTCACCGGACGAATCACTTCCTCATGTCGAAGATCTTGAGTCGTTTCCGTCGAATCGGAAGTTACAGAATCTTTGTTCCGTTGCTTGTGGCAAGTTGTTGAATCGGAAACCATCAGAAATCTACAATCAGGACATTACTAAAGATATCGATAAAGTTCTCCGAGATGCCTGTATGTCTATGCCTGCGCAATGGTGGGTCATGCCGGCTCTTGGATCATATTCAGAACTTTCTGACAGGATCCGCGAAACGCTTCGTTTCAACGACCATTTTATGCAATATCATCTCCTGCTTCAGTTACACATGCCTTATATACTAAAGATCGATACTGGGGAGTCTTGTGGCTATCACAAGCTTACTGCCATAACAGCTAGTCGAGAGATTCTGACGCGGTTCATCTCGGTTCGAACAATGCCTGAGACAAACAGTTATTGCCGAGGAACTGACCTCATAGCTTTCATGGCATGTACAGCGCTGACACTTGGTCACATTCTCTGCGACCATCGTGATAAGAGGATTGAGGATAACGGATATCATTTCCTTACCCAACAACGACTCAGCGACCGAGGCCTCCTGGAACAGGTGCTGTCTATAGCAGAGGGCAAGATGCAAAATTCTGGTGACGACATATCAAAAAGGCTAACCACACTTCTTCACTATCTTTTGGCCATGGAAGATAATGTCACAGCAGGCGTGCGGTACAACGTGACATTTGCAGATGATGCCATGAAAGATGGGAGTTTGGGTCATCACGTCAAAGCCAATGATGATGGCACAGCACTGGAGATTCATCTTCCTCATTACCCCGTGATAAAGGTCTTGCGTCGCGATCCAGAGGGAAATGAAGCATTGCCGGTTGTTATGGAGCTTCCTTGGGGAAATGTCCCAGTGGATGAGAGAAGAAGTAAAAATCTGGGTGTCAAGGCAACGGGGTCTTCTGCAGACCCCGATATTGCTGGATCATTGTCGACAACAGAGATTCCGAGCTCGGGGGAAGAGATAGCAAGCGATATTGAGGTCCCACAGCTTCTATCAAATAGTCCAGTACCAGATGCATGGACGTTGGAAGGGATCGATATGAGCTTTTTGGATGCTTTTATAGAAGGACCTGCTGTCATCTGACCGCCATAGTATATAGTATCTACAACCCGCTTGGTATGATGTTCCTTCAAGCAGGAGTATGGTTTCTGACTCATTTTAGACGACTAATAGATGATTTACAATTCAATTGACCTCTTCATGTTGGTGGCAGCTATACAATCTAGTTCATGATGTACATAGCCCATGTATAAACCTTAAAGTGCCCCAGGAACTATGAGGCAGACTACTCCATCTCGTTACAATATGCATTCATTTGCCCACCTGTGTTGACATCACCCATCTCGTCAATCGCCGACTCCTGTTTATCGCTGAAAGGCGCAATCTTACCCCACGCCATAGTCATCTTCTCCTTATCATTAAGCACCTGGAAGAAGACCCCACCAAATTCGTTCATGTTCTTCATCTGCTCCATCGGGTCCTCAGAAATCATGGAACCCAGCGTCATCGGCGCAAGGTAACACTCAACCTGCTTGTAAATCCAGTCAAAGTCCTGCTGGGATGTAGGATCAAGCTGAAACTCGTTGTCGTTGAACCCTTCTGGGTCACTCTCGATGGAAAAGTCCAGACCGCCGTGTTCGAAAATCTGGTTGTTGTACTTCATGTTGCGACGGCGCAGACGACGGTTACTCTCCGTGTCGGGACCGGGACCATGGCCCATGCGGAAGACAGTGCTGTTGTTTTCGTCTGTGATCATGGCAAAGTGCAAGTCTCTTCCATCGACGGTCAATCCAAACACAGGGACTGGCTCAGCGACCTCTCGCTTTCTGAGGGTGGAGGGCATGGAACCATCCCAGTCTGCAATGTGGCGGACTTTAGTCTGAAACTTGGTAGAGAGGGCATCCTCAAGCTCGCGCTTGTGTTTCGTGTTGTAGAGTATGACGCCAGTGTCGTAGACCCTGCCGCCAAAGATGACCACGTCGTGGACTCCAACGCCAACAGCAATTGCAGTGCTAATCGCTCCCCATATGCATTTTATGCCTGACTTGAGTTCCTTTCCCTCGGAGAAATCGGCGCAGTCATCAGCAAGACCCCAAATACTCATGCCAAATCCGATAACAGCGACGCTTTTCAACAACAACGTGGTGTGCCTGCGGTATTGGCCGGGAACAGGTGGATCATCAGCGACCTGCAGGTCTTTTATGTCCGAGATGTTCTTTTCATCTCTTGCCTCTGTAATTACATGTCAATATGAGATATAGAGGTGGCTTAAATATGACTCACCAAGTACTGCAACTTCAGTGTTCGACTGAGGGACTACTGGCAAGGTAGCGGCCTCGGGAGCGAGGCTATAGTCCTTTGAAACAGGAATATGGGGATTGTCCATGAATGTGGTACCACGGAAAGGCATGAGGATACCAGCACTCAGAAGAAGATTCCAAATGAAAAGAAGACCGAGGATGCCGTAGCCGAGTCGAAGCCAGCGCCGAAACTGATGCAGCTCACTGGCAGAGTGGCCACTCTCGATACCAGAAGATGTTTTGTACATGATAACTGAAGAATGGAAGAGTGTTTGATTTGATACTTGATTGTGTGTATTGTTTGTGTGTCTGTAGATTCAGAGCTTCGTATGCTCGTCAAGACCATGATCTTTATACTTGTCGAGATTCACTTCATAACTACTAATCTGTCATCATCAAGGCATATTTCACTGACTTTGGCTTGATCTGCTCGTTGTGCCATGTCATGTAAATGCCGATGATGCAATACACAACAGTACAGCCCCCAAGACATGCGATCCTCCTCGTGTTGAAGAAAAATGTTGTGTTGGTGCGAGATCATCGCAAAGGGTTTCTTCAATCGCTCCTGGCATTGAAGAATTCTCGTAATTCTCTCGCTGTCATGCGTTGATTCACGGATAGCAGGAAAGTGGTGTGATCTGGAATCTGCATGTTGGTGATAGAGAATGTTTCAGCCATATCAACAAACAAGGTTGAGGTTAAGTTTTCCAAAGGATTACTTGTGTGGGGGCTGTGCGGGACGGACCGTTAAAAGCCTGATAAGAATATCCCGAAGTACTATCTTGCATATTTCAAGGCGGAGAGTACTTGGATTAAAGCATTTGATGTCAATATTGCAGGGATCGAGCCATTGTTGAAACAGTGGCGGCCGCGAAGGATCTTGTAACTCTGCGGACTGTCTTACCAACAATCAATGCAATAGATAGCAATGCATGTATGATACGGTTTTGGTAGCTTGTGATTCGCCAGATACATCATAACTGCAGAAGATCAACTACAACTATATGAGTCGCATTCCACCAACAGGAAACTAAGCATGTGAATGTGACTGATCGACGCATTTGAAAAGGCTAAAAATAGGGCGATCCAAGGCACAGTCTGCGCCGGATAAAGAGTGCCTTGCTATGAGGTCTCTGTTGCGATTGGGGGCCATGTACTGCAATATGCAATACGACAGAAAAAAGGGCGTTGACCAACAGCGAGGCAGTGTCATGTAACACTGTAGTACATCATAGCACAGAACGCGTATAAGACTACCTTTACTGCGCCATTTTCTACATCGGCAATTATTCAAGCTCATTACTTGCAAAACTACCACTACATTCCAAAATGTCCGAGGAGCTCAGGCAGCGTGTCATGTCGGCCGACAGCTCTAATCCTGGTATGACGATGTTCTATTGATTTTCAATAGCTTTTTACTAATATGGATATTTCAGCCCGGCAGCTGTTGGATTCACGTGTAGGCATGAGCAGAGCTGATGCATTGCGTATTGGCCTTGTTATCTTCTTGCAGTTGGGAACTCTGGTTACTATGGGTATCGTTTGGGGTGACTGGAAGGGATGGAGTCAGGAGTCGCGGTCGTCGAAGGGTTGGATGGTTTTTGGGTCTCTCCAGACTGTGGTTACTATTGTTGGCTTGACTGTCATCTATCGCGAGTCATTGGCGAATAAGAGTAAGCAATAAGGAGCAAATGTACTGAAGGCAATGCCATGGAATACTATCCTCAAGCGACACAATTCCATTGGAAGACTATACCTTGTTTCATCAAGTTGAAAAGTCTGGTTTAACAACTATCGCTCGCTGGGTTTATACGGGGGAGTGACTGCAGAGAGCTTTCGCTGCAAGGCAGACTTGACATAGATAGCCAACAGCCCAATCACAACATTCTAATTCACAATCTTGACGATTCTCGCTATAGTACAGCTAATAGCCTTTGGCTCAACGGAAGACTTCCGTGCTGCGGAAAGCATAGGCGAGAGAGCGGTAAGACCTCGCTCATCAAATCGGCGTAGATATCTAGGCTAGCAGTCCCAACACGACTATGTTTGTGACGTATATAGAGGGATTTTACTAGGAGATAAGTGTAACCTATCCCAGGATTCGACTCCTATACTCCGTCATACTTTCCAGCAAACCCAGTCATGATCGGGTTGCAAGTAGGATATTCCTACTGGAGAGAACATGATTGTCGTGTTGTGGCGGTCTACCTTGTTGAAGTAAAGGCCGAACTGTTGGTTGAAAAGTCTGTGCGAGCAGAGTTACTTGCCTTTACCCTTGACGTGCGTAGGGAGGCCATGACCTCACTCAGCTCCATGATAACTCAAGGCCTTTCTCATCTTTTCATGATAAGCCTGACCAGTAGACTGCTTGAATGGCCAGCTAACTCTATTGGAAACTTGTTACTTTCTATCATGACGTAAAAGCGTTTGTGGGCAAGATACCCTGAGTATCCAAAATACATTTCAGTCGTAGTTCATCAGCAGTTCCTCCCTCGGCTTCATGCAATGACAAAGTTTAGCTTATGGCATATAAATGACTTTTTTGTATTGTCGTAAGTCGGATATCTGCTTGGTTTCTTCTTGTTATATAACACACAATTATATTAATCACTTATCACAACAGCTGTATACTCTTATGTCTCTATCATAATGGACTTTTCAATCAATCCCACTATCTTATAATATGACAATATTACAATTTCATGTCTCTCTCAACTCTTGTGTACTTTGCTAAGAAGTCATTGTACCTTTGAAAGAACTGAGAGGTTTCCTTTACATGAGGTAGAACAGCGGGAAACCAGTGAGGAAGACCGCCATAGCAATGGAGCTCTACGTCAACACCATCGTCCTTCAACGCCTCAGCATAGGCTAGAGCATCGTCACGCAGAGGATCAACCCCAGCACACTGAATCACTGCAACATGTTAGCAAATAACTACCTATTTTCTAGACAATTAAACTCACGGGTAGGAGGAAGGCCTTTGAATGAATCAGCAAGAAGAGGCGAATGTCGATAATCAGGCTCGGCGTTGGGGATGTATGCATCGTAGAATGTTTCCATACCTAATGTACTGAGAGTGGCGTCATCGTGGTTTTGGATGTAGCTGCCAAATTCGTATTTTTCCATTGGAAAGAATTTGGGGTGACATGAGGCGGGGAAGTGAAGAGCTTGGGCAATAAGACCTGTGATACCGTCTCTTAGACAGTTTATGGCGAGAGACGCAGCCTGGGAACGTAAGTGACTGTAGAAGTTGGGATCACAGGACTACTCACGAGTTGCCCACCAGCTGAACCACCACCGAGGACAATCCTCTCAGGGTCAACACCCAACCTGTCGGAGTTCTTCTTACACTAAAGAGTATCAGTATACCTATCAAAAGTTATAGACATTTAGGCTAAACATACCCAGATGAGTCCATCGTAGCAATCATTGTTGGGTGTTGGGAACGGATGTTCAGGTGCCCTTATTTCATTAGTAAATTCTGATGTTGCTAATCGAACCCAAACTTACTTGCGATAGTCGACGCTCACAACGACAATGTCAGGATTCATCGCCCCATAGACATTCTCAACGCCATCGACTTCGTGTCTTCCAAGACACCAGCCTCCACCATGCATACGATACATCAAAACTGCATTCCTGTTGACCTTGTGTGACTTGTACACCTTGAGCTCGATAGTGGCACCGTCACGAGTAGGAATGTCGATCAGTTCTGTGACGATTTCTTTGTATCGATCTGGTCCCCCAGGTGGCATTACGGCATCTGGATCTCCCCAGGCTGCGCGGACGCTTGGAAAGTCGGGGAGGTTGTTTGTAGGGACGTATCCCTTGCGGATCTCAGGTTCTGCTTTCTCATACTCGGGAGTCTTTTTGGAGAGATGACCGTACTTGGGAAGAGGTGTGAAAGAGGCTGTAGGGTCGATATAGTCATATTTGGTTTTCAAGTAACCCATCTTGACTTGTACTGTTGGAGTTCAACGATTATGTTTTAATGGGTGATGGTTGTGAAAGGAGAGTGTCTGGGCCATTAAAGCTATGCTATTAAAGGGGCAGTCGATACAAGCTCTCAAGTTCGAACCGATCTTGGGTTTTTATACCATTTCATTGTCCATTTTCCCAACATTTCTTTGCTTCTTATATTCCTTGAAAGAGGTCAAAGTTAACGATCGACAGTACATGATTCATAATGAGCATTTCCTGCATGGGTCTAGCGTTTATTCATGACTCGACGCTAGTAGTATCCACGTTCCGATTGGCAGACTAGACACTGTCTGGGGATTTGGCGAGGGCCTCAGGCTTGGAAATTTGACATTTCATTCTTGGCTTCCCATATGTTATGCCTGAGCGCCGGGACTATTGAAAGGTCTCGAGGGATACTCAAGGGGCTTGTTTGTAGCCTTTCTCAAGTCCTCGAAATCGTACGCAAGTTAGTTCATCTATGAAGTCTATGCCGGTTCACAGCTCTGCCAACCAATAAGCTGAGTACCTGGTAGCATGTTTTCTCTGGAAGTAGCAAAAGAATAGAAGCAAATAAAAGGGTATTATCTCAGGGTACTCCGTACGGTTGATGTAAACAGCAGCTCAAATGGCGAATTGCCAATGGATACTAAATGAGCTTATCAAAAGATGTAAAGATTGCCGCAACTCTAACGATGGTATCTGCCGATGGACTGAGAAAAATGCAGAAAGGCAAAAAAAAAAAAAAACATACAANNAACTACTAATCCGCCGGTTAGTGGCTTGACTATGGGGAGCGGACGGGGAGAATTCCATAGCCAAGCTGCTCTTAGCTCTCAAAATGAGACTTGCCGACATGTATCCGGGCACCAGAAATCGTGATCAATCAGTACAAAACTGCTCCGAAGATCGGCTTCTATGTTCTTGTGGTATTCACTGCCGTTATCTTCCTGTCACCGTTATTAACCATAGCATCTCCTGTTGGAGACAGTTCCAGTTGCAATAACGGTAATTTACCTATCTTGGCTTTACTTCCACACCTCCCTTTACGCAGCTTTAGTTCCTAAAATTAGTGTCCAAAAGAATCTGATCACCCCACCCTACATCAACCAGCACCCTTTGACAGCGATAACTTCAATTATATAGAATACGGTCAATTAAAATCTAATAAAAATAATATATATACTATTTTATAGCGCTAAATTTTTTCTTTAATATTTTATATACCACCCCCGGGCTCAGATGCATGCATTAAGTCAATAGGGCAAAGAGTCAATTAGGGCATTAATCTATTTAGTTATAATCGCTGCCTATACCTTCTTAATGCATTCTACCAATTTTTCTTAATTAACTTCGTTATTTTTTATAAGATCTAGATAAGGGAATATTTTCCTAATATTTAGCTTTAATTGCTTTTAAATATACTTAATTGGGTTAAGATTAAGTAAGTATACCGGCCAGTTAATCTATAAAATTCCGTAAGAAAGTAACCAATCTATTATAGACTTAGAGATATAAATTCTAACATTATCTTATTAGAAATATTGTAATCTATTATATATAGGAAGTAATCTTTCTAATAAAGCTTCCTAATAACTCTTAGAAGTATATCCTTTCCTTTTAGCAGTTTAGTTATATATTATAATAACTATATTAGATTTTCTACCTTTTTAGATTGCTACCTATATTATAATTAATAATTTCGACTTTTTATATACTATAATATTAATAAAATCCTTTATAAACTTCTTATAAGGTTTTTAGAAAATTCAGCCTTATTTATAGTTTAGTTAGGACTAAACTAACAATTTATTAAAGAAAATAGTCTAGAGGTATCTAGAAGTCAGTAAAAGATTCCCAAATACCGTCTATATACAAACTTCAAAATAACATACCAATAGCAAATCTTCAATATCTTCTCTTTAAGCTTAATACTATAAAAGCCGCTAATAAGCAGTTTCTTTTAATAATAATATCCTCTACATAGCCTTCTATTTACAACTATAGTAAAGTTAAATAACTTAGCGTATTATTATTTATAAGATCTTAGCACTTAAATAATTAATAAGCAATTTATAT